>CATIWR010676268.1:0-21546 GCA_949677035.1 Omphalea diandra | reverse complement strand
CCTCCTCCCTTTGCTTCCTTTCTTCCTCCTCCAAAAGCTCCTTCTCTAACCTAGCCTGTCTTTTCTCTTCAGCTTTCCTTCGTGCTTTTTCTCCTTTACTCTCATGATAGTTTCCCCCATTCTCACCCCTCTTAGTCAACACCCCCCTATGATCTGCATCAGAAGAAGCATCCTCCTTTGATGAACT
Organism: Omphalea diandra; assembly: GCA_949677035.1. NCBI lineage: Eukaryota > Viridiplantae > Streptophyta > Magnoliopsida > Malpighiales > Euphorbiaceae > Omphalea > Omphalea diandra. Next base: position 21,359 of record CATIWR010676268.1, on the reverse strand, counting down.
AACTCTAAAAATCTTTCTCCAAAGCCACCTAATGCTCAAAAAAAAAGAAGTGAACAGCTTGCATGCAAAAATCACAACACCGGAGTAAGATTTCTCAGCCAAACAATTCTCATCACCTCCAAAGATCCCACTTCCATTCTTCCGCCAATAGTTGGATTTCTCTGCAATAGACCCACCAACCCAATTTCCATTTTCTAACCAATCCTGACTGCACATCCAACCATTATCAGACCAAGCCTTCCCATTCAAAATCTTCCCACCTTTCCCGACAAGATCCTTAATTATCCCAGAATTGGATATCCCCAATCCAGGAGGCACAGGCAAGTCTAAAACAGGCCTCTTGGAAATATGCCCACAATAAGAACACATAAATTTCCCACCACCAGGATTCTGATCCCTATACGGAGTCAAACAATTCCTACACCTCCTTGTAGCAGTCTTTCTCAGCTTCTGCAATTCAATGGCTTCAAACCTTTTCCTCTCCCTCAAGCGTGCATTTCTGCGCAAGCGCCACGCAGACAGCTGAGGCATCAAAATCTCATACCAAAAGAGAGTAACCAAAAGTACAAAAACGCAAGCGAGCCTCGGAGAGGTGATCTCGAAACGAAAAGCAGGGGGCAAGAGCTGGGAAAGTGCCCATAATCCTATAAGAGGTATAACTAACCAAGGCAGCATAGTAGCGACCCGGCGAGACCACTTCTGGATCACACACAGTATACACATTATCCTCTTAACCGACACCTATTTTCTTCCCCGTCTTTGAAACCCTAGAAATCCTAAATTCATATAAAAAAAATTAAAAACCCTAATTTCTTGTCCAAATCCAATACCAATGCACAGCGATTATTCCTCGACACTTCAAGAACCCTAACACCGTCAAAACAAAACAGAGTATAATACAAAATATAACATTTCGAATCCGTAAACAATAAAGAAACAAAGAAAAATAGCATTAATGCGTGAATAATCGAATGAGAAAAAAGATAAGATTTAGGGTTTGTAATGAAACGTTGTCATATAATGAGGGGAGATTAGGAGACTCACGAATTACGAGTTCATGGCGGTCGGCGATTTTGCGTATCGGAAGAGGTGGAATCGGGTCGGGCGGCGGGGATTTGTCCGTTGTTTTACCAGCGAAGAAACTGAGAAAATATGATACGAGAGATTGTGAAAAAGGATAAAGAGAGATGGAGAAGAAAATGAGGAAATGTGTTATTATTATTATAAAATTAATTTATGACCAAATCCTTGAACCGGGGAGTTTGTCTTGGACCGGAATCGCTATTTCCCAGGTCAGTTTTTATTTGGACTCAAAAAATCAACAAATGATAATAATACTAATAAATGTCGCTACCATTAACTTAATTACAATCATTATTCTTTTCTTCTTTTTTTTTTTTTTCTCTTGAAATATCTCTATCATTACACGTGTTAGTCTTTTGTTATCTACGTCTTGCTTGCTAAAGGGTTAAACACTTGATACTCTAAATTTTGCCAGGTTGTATTACTTAGTCCTTTATTTTTATATATTACATCTAAGTGACCCCATAATTTATTCACATTAAACGAAGACATCCTTCTATTTATTTTTAATCCATTTATCGTTGGTCAAGTTCAAAAAATCAGCAAATCAACTTATAAAATTTCAAAATTACTCTCATATAATTCCATCTCTTTCTCCTTCCCTCCACACATTTACAGCAGCATTATTCATTCTCCCAAATCAAATCAAAATTTTTTATTTTTTAAAAGCTGCGTACAAAATCAATTCAAAATTAGCTTTAAATTATTACTTGTTATTTATCAAATAATTGTATATAATACAAATATGTCATTATTTTATATTAAAACTGAAATTGTAAATAGGAAGCTATAATCATATAAAAAAATTCTAAACAATAAATTAGAAAATCTAAAAAATAAAAATTCTAACAACTTTTTAACATAAAAATTTAAAAACCTTAAAAAATATAAATTTTGAATATATAAGGATTAGTAGTAGTGTAATAGATTATAAAAAATTTATTTTGTTCAAGTTTGATGAATATTTTCTTAAAATCATGTCACAAGATTGAAAATATGAATCAATAAACGATCATTTTTTATAACTACCTCTCATATGTATATATAATTTATAATTATAATTATATACAATTATAATGATTTTATTAGGTTTTTATTATAAAATACTTAATATTATTTATTTAATTAATTATCAAAAATTATTTTGTTTATATTTAACAAATTCTCTTTTAAATTATTTCACATAAAATTGAAGTATGAATTAGTATTAATCATTTATTACAATTAGTTTCATACTAATTATAAATTTTAAAATTTTATTTATTATTTTATTTATTTGATAATGATTTTTATAAAATAATAATTAATTATTCAACTAATTTAATAAATATTTAATACAAAATTAAATTTATTATTATAATTATGTCATGCAATGTGTGAATTCATAGTTAGTTGTCAAACAATTGTTTGAAATTTATCAAATAATTATGTACAATACAACCATTGTATTATTATTTTACATTACGTTACAAAAAATTGTTATATCAAAAATTTCTAAATAGAAAATAGAAAAATTAACTATCATATAAAAATATTTTAAATAGAAATTTAAAAATCTAAAAAATAAAAATTCTAAACAAGAAATCAAAATCATATCAAAAAATTTATGAATAAAAAATTAAAAAATTTTAAAAAAGTGAAAATTTCAAACAACTTTTAAATATGAAATTAGAAAAACTTAAAGGGTAAAATTCTAAATAGAAAATTTAGTTGTTTAAAATTTTGAGTATATGAGGACTCATGACGGTATAATATATTAGAAATTATTTCATTTAAGTTTAATAAATATTTTCTTAAAATTGTGTCACACATAATTGAAAGTATAAATTAATAGACAATCAACTATATATATATATATATATATATATTACCAATTAATTTTATTTTTTACTATGAAATATTTAATATTATTTGTTTGATTGATTATGAAAAATTATTTCGTTCAAATTTAAAATTGTAATACATAAAATTGAATGTATGAAATAGTATATAATCTTTCATTATAACTACATGTATATATAACTATAAATTTTGAAATTTTTATTTTATTATTTTATGTACTTGGCAGTAACTTTCTAAAATAATATTTAATTATTCAACTAATTATTTATTTATTTAATAAAAAATAAATATAAATTTTATTTTAATTTTATTATTATAATTATACTATACAATGCATGAATGAACGACAGATTATTATATTGTTGCAAGAACGATTATTGTTATTGTTAACAGAGAAAGGGGGTTTAAGATAGAGGTTTTGATAAATATTGATTTTTTGGAACCCATATTTTGATTCTTTGAGATCCAAACCTTGGAACAGATTTAATTTTCTGAGAACCTATGTTTTGATTTTTGTGATAAATTTGGAACCTATATTTTGATTTGAAAAAATAAGAGAATTTAATAAAGGAATTTTGATTTTCAGTCTAATAAATTTAGTTTTAAAGAAAATTGATAAAGGAAAATTTTGATATAAATACATGAATTTAATAGAAAATTAGATGGAATCACAAAATAGTGTAACAAACTCAGACTATGAAATATTTTTGTATAATCGTATAAAAGTGAATTACTAAATAGTATAATTAAAAAAACATAAGAGATTAAATATCTTTGTCATCACACTTTTTTTTTAAGAAATTTATCATCACACATGTTAATGCTTTATTAACTATGTATTGTTTGATAAATTTATTCAATAGTGATGAGTAATTATATTATTAGACGAGTATATGAAATAATCATATATATTTAGTTTATTTAAATTTTAAATTGATGATTGAGTTGATAATATTGAGTAAAATATTTTTAAAATATTTTTCTTTGCTTTAATTTTTAAAATATTTTTCTTTGCTTTAATTGGATGATTGTTTCTCTTTTTGTGGGTTTGTAGAAAAATGGACTATTTATTTTTCATTATAAGATTAAGGGAATTACTTTGTGTAGTTTATCTATCAACATGTGTTTCATTCCTTATTCTAATGAAGTTGATTATAAGTTAAACCTAATTAATTACTGAATTTTGCAGTTCATATGCCATTTAATATTCAAGAAGTAATAATTGTGAGCATAAAATAACAATTATGAATTTTGATTTATACAATATATGCAGCTTCAATGGTTAATAATCTACCCTTTCACTTATGATTATCTCTTGGTTTTGTTTTACCCAAACAATTAATGATTTTGTGTTAAGGCCTTTTCATTATCCATGCAATATATATATATATATATATATATATATATATATATATATATATATATATATATATACTCACGTCATAAAAGAAATATATAGGCATGACATTTTATTTCATAAAACCAAAATTATAATTAGTATCATTAGTTAACAGAATTATTATGCTATGATAAACAATATTATTTGTCAAAATAATTTTAATTACTTAAAATCAATTAATTCTAAAATTTGAAATTAAAAAAGAATATTATTAAATAAATACTTAAGCGACTTTATAAAAATTTATATAGACTCAGAAAATCTAAAATAAATAGGAAAATAAAATTCTAATTCAAATAGAATACGAAAATAAAATCTAAAATTCTCTAAGTGACCATTGAAATCCAAAACAAATAATTTGTTACCTAAAAATAGGTCCAATTGAATATGTTCAATAAACTTGCTAAAGTATACGTAAATCAATATATATATATATATTTTTTATAAATGGTGGATCTCGTAACTTATCTAATTATCTAATTTCTAATTATTACCATAAAACATTTAGAATCTGCTTCTATTTGAACTTTTGACACTTTAATCAATCTAAAAACTGGGTATCAACTTTTTCACGTCATTTGTTATTGTGAAAATCTGATTTTAGATAAAAATTAGAATAATTTTTATAAGTGATTATAAAGTTTTTACGAGTTTTATGAGTAAAAAGTTGATATTAATAAATTTCTTAAATATTAAATTTTCCAAAATTAACTTTTTACTCTTACAAGGTAATTCTGAAATTTTTATATATTATATTTCATTTTTTTGTGTATTTTTTGCCTTTAAAGTTTATTGATTAACTTTTTTCAGTTAAATAAGATTTTTACGTTACATCCATCACTTTTATTTATATTTATTTAACATTTTCATTATATTTTTAGACATTGACAATTTATAAAATTATGAAATTAAATTATTTTTCTTTTTACCATAAGAGTTGTTATCTATTAGAATACATAATATTTTTAAAAAATAATACTAAATTATATTTTACACTAATTTTTGGTAATAATTTTAATATTAAAATTTTGTTTAATAACTTTTCTTAAATGACAATTTAACTGATTTTATTGTGAAAACAAATATAAATTTTTTTTTTGAAGATTGTATTTTTTATGCAAATTTTTTATAGTAAAAAAAAATCTAGTATGTTTTTGTAAATATTTAAAAAATAATTATCTTCATTTAACATATTATAAATAATATAATATATTTTACGACTACATAATATGATATTTAATACAAGTACTGTGATAAAAAAAAAAAAACACGAAGGTGATAAAAAAATCACAAGGAAAGGGATGGAGGAAGAGTTGGTGATGGAGATGGTAGTTTTTGATGGCGACAGAGGAATTATGGGAAAGGACCAGCAATTTAGAAAAAATGTATATAATTTTGTATCAAAAGAAAATATTGGGCCATAGCATAAATTGGGTATTACAGTTCAAAGATTTTTTTTTTAAGAAATAAATTCTTATTTTTCACTGCAAACAATATATTTTAAATAATTAATATGATATATACTGATTGTTAATTTGTGAGTCGCACAAAAAGTGGTTGAGATTATTATTATTTTATTAAAATTATTATTAAATTAGAATTTTAAATAGATAAAATAAAAAATATCATTAAATTAGTATAATAAATTTTAATAATAGTAGTATAAATATTTCAATATAAAATAAGAAAATCCATACTTTTATTTTTTTTTTCTTTTGTTACTCTTTTTTCTTTTTAATTCCTAAGTTTTTATTATATAAAAATTTAAATGCTTTTTATTGCATTAATTCTCATGCACAAACTAAACCTAATAATTTTGTATTTATAAAGTTTTTTTTTTTTGCAATCAAATATATATAGTATATACGTCTAAAATCATTTTTCTAGAAATCTATTATTTATTGAAGAGTTAAACCCCTAATGTTTTTATTGTAAATTATTTATAAAATTTTGTAAAATTATTTAGAAATTCACACGACATATTTAGTATGCTAAAGAATTTATTCACAATTATGAATTTTAAATCATATAAAATTAACTATGATGAGTTAAATTTCATTAAAATCACAAGAATTTATAAATGAATTTAAAACTAATGACATATAAGCTACTTAAACTAAAAAATTAAAATACAATAAAATAAGATAATAAATTTAAAATATATTTTAATATTAAACCAAATAATAAAATTTATTTACAAATATATATATTTTTCAATATAATTTATTTACAAAGATATGTAAAAGAATGGAATATATTATATTTTTTCTTCTCTTTTAAAAAATGAGAAATGAAAATAAAAGGGGCACATTTCAAAACATGGTATAGTTAGAGATAATAACTTGGCTGAAATTGATTTTAGTTAATATTTTTAAAATCTAATTGAACTAGTTGGTTAAATTAATAATATAAAAAATTAGTTAATAATTTAATTCACTTAAGAATAATTAGTTTGACAAAGTTTGTACTTTAATCCTCATATTAAAGTTCACTTCTAAAACATTTTGTTGCACCTCGCCCCGCTTTCGACGCCAACATTGCCTCCATTGCCAATTCTCGGTTGTGGTCCATTAGGGAGTCAATTAAACTTGCATACATTCGAGAAGAAAAGGCCTAAGGCCAAGAAAAGACCTGCAGGTCCAAGACTTTGAATATCTTTGGGCCTAAGGCCAAACAGGTAGATTGGAGTTGAAGGCCTAAACTCACTCAATCATCACATTTCGAAAGTTTTCAATTAGTTTTTTTTTTTTTTAGTCTCAAATGTTCAGTCAATATTTGTTTTGTAAGCCGCAGAAAAAATTTTCCTAAAAATTAGAAGTGACAAAAGACTAACGGTTAAATCCAGGAAAAACAGCCTAGAACAGAACAAAAGACAAGTAGCCAAGGCAATAGTTACTTAGTCTAAGAGTCCTAAACTAAGACCAAGAAGATGATCTATCAAATTTACGAATAGTAAGGAAGTATCAGATGATATTATTATTCTTAACCAAAGGGGAAAAAACAAATTTGAGAATAATAGCATAAATATCAACAAATAAAGAGGAATATATAAATATAACATGTGATGTAGATATTAAAGTGAGCATATATAAGTGGTATTTTAGTCTAGTAATAAAGTAAAATTATTTAATTCCAAATATTAAAATTCAAATTTTATCAATATAATTTCCTCCTCAGTACTGAAAAATATATAGGCATGTAGTATGATTTTGACATAAGCAAAATATATAGCGTTCTTCCTTAGTCCAAACCCCTAATGGCATCCCCACCTCTTTGACTTCTTTTAGGCATTTGTAAGAAAATTATAAAACAATATATATGTCAATGATAAGTATCTCTAAAATTTTGAATAATCAATAAATTAATTTTTAATATTTAATAGTAAACCAGTCCATAAAGGACTATACTTTTCATTATCAAACATATTTGTCATCGCAAAATATACAAATCAGTCAATTTGTACCCATCTGGAAGGGAGAACACTTTGCCCCTTGTCCATTAAGATTTATTATAATTGCAAAGTGCTAGGACTTATTATTATTATTATTATTATTATTATTATTATTATTATTATTATTATTAGATTCGATTCTTCAAGCAAAAAAAATGTTTCAAGTGGGTGCATTAGATTTGGGTGGTTAACTCAATAAAAAGTTTTGAATATAATTGAAACTTCATGAAAAATGTTCGAATTTTTTTTTTGAATTATTGAGACTAAAATTTTGTAATTAAAAAATTTGTATCATAATAAATGAGCATACGGGATATATTATAATATAAAATTTTTTTTCATAATATTTTGACACCAAATTTCTAAAACTCATCAAATTATATATAAAAAAAATAATATCATCGCAATAATATTTTATGTATTTCAATTTCTTAAATAGAGTACGTCCATAATAATTTTCTATCTCACGAGAAATATAATTTTAGCACGAGTAAAAAATTCTAAACCCTCTCATAAGTGTAATTTTCAGATGAAGAAAATTACAAACCTTCATAATTCGAAAAGCTCTCGCATCTCTCACAGTATGCTTTTTACAGAATTTTTTACACTTTTTATGAGAATGCAAATAATTAAAATGAAAGTGCAAATAATTAGAGTCAGCTTCTCACTGTTGGATCTCTCACATCTCTCTTCATGGAATGAGATGTCTTGAGCTTCTCATGCAATGGCTATTAAATCGTGAATCAGGAAAATTAGTTTTCTTTCATACAGGCCGCTGGCTGCTTCAAACTTGGCAGTTAAGAGAAGAAGACTTTTCTATAATTCGTTTATCAAAGCCTATGGTGTTGGAGGCCCGTACTCAACACTCTTAATGGTGCCCAGAGTCCTGATCCTTATCCCGAACTTCTAGTTCAAGATGTTTTACATTATACGCCACTGTTTATTTTCTTTCAATTTAGTTTTGTGTCTCAAGGGAAAAAATTAAATTTTTAAAAATATTTTTAACATAAAGAGTAATTTTATAATATATTTAAAAATATTTTTGATATAAATAATATATTTCAATTCAATTTAATTCAATCGAAAATATTTTATCTAAAAATTAAACTGAATCGAATTAAACCAGCTAAATCAATTCAATTCAATCAGTTTTTTAATTTTCACCTGTTGTTCCCACCCCCTACCCTTGTGCCCATCTCTGTGAAGTGCTGGAGCAGGAACTCATTTGAATGGAGGAGGCTCCATCAAATTTTATGGTCATTGTTCAAGAGGAAGCGTCCTCTGCCTCTCTGGTTTCTTAATGCAATTGTTATTCTTCCTAAAAAAGACGAAAAAATAGTTTTGATTAGCCACAAGTAATTGGACATACATAACCAGATGCTGGCCCTTATACCATCCTTTTCTCAACTTTGTTTGTTAATAGGTTTTCGCTTCATTTAAAATCTCAATCCGAATTCCATTTTAATCCTTTTATTTTTGCATCATCCATATAATTTAAATTTCAAATAGATCAGGATTAATCTGATTCAATTTGACTAGATAAATTTAATTTTAATAAAAAATAATTTTAAGTATCTTAGAATCATGAGAAATTCAACTCAAAATTTAGAAATCAACTCTATTTTGACTTCAAATCCATTTGTTTATTTTTAGACTTCATAGTTCAGCCTGATGAATGACCATAGCAAGATCCATTTTCTAAGAAGTGAGGTATATATATATAAGTAACATACTTTATCGTTTTAATTGAATTTTAATGTCCTTAGCATTCAAATAGAAAACAAAATTAGTCTACGTTTTTGTTTTCAAATTTTTTATCTGAATTTCTTATGAATGCCAAATAGATATTTAGGTTCTCTATAATTTAAATTTTCTTCAGAAACTTTTGTGTGAACTTTATTCTTTGTTCTCTCTTTTTTTTTTCAAGTTTGCATTACTTTTACAATTTCTACTCGTTAATTTTTTTAAAAAAAATTAGCTACAAATTACCAATATTTTTAAAATTTGTAATTTTTTATCTATAAAACAATCAATATTTATTTTTTTAATTTCAATTACATGGAATTTCTAATAAATATACTAACTGATAATATTTTATTATGTATTATATGAACCCAGATGAATATATAAATTTAACTTGAATCTATTTGGTGGACCAGTTTCCCAACTCTACATATGTGGGCAGCAGTCTTCAATGACTTCAACCCTAACGAACAAAATTTAGTATCAGTCGGCCATTAGAGTAAAAAAGCTATTTCTTTCTTTATCATGATAAGGGAGAAGAACCATCAAAATGGTCCCATTGAATTTAAAGTCAAACATATGATAAGCAATTGTTCAAATGGGGGGCCAAGGTCATTTGGCATTTTTATTCTCAAAATAAAAAAAAAAAAAAGGCATTTGGGTTTTTTTAAAAAAATTTTCCTGTTGAAATTTGATCTGAATCATTTGATACACAGTACATGTTACATTCACATGCATTAAATTGATTCTTGTACGATTTGTTTGGCAATTATATCAATTCATTAATGTTTCATGTGATACTATATGATGTGGTTCATAATTTTAAACATCTTTTATGCATTTAATATCATAATGATCTGCGAAATGGATCAGATACTTGATGATGAGAGATTCTATTTCTTTTTTGTGATTCGGAGTTTAAATCTATTAAAAGTATACAAAAATGAATTTTTTTATAAATTTATTAATTTTAACGTAAATCCATTTATTTTAATCAATTGAAAATAGTATATTACATAAAATACAATAATTTTTCCTCACTTAAAAATAGCAATTTGTGAAATGTTAGTGCATAATATGTAAGAAACAATAAAATTTTCAATAATATGAATAAATAAAATAATAAAATAAGTTAAAAGCACCTATTTTGAAGAAAATATTAAAAAATAAAAAATTACTCAACTCAAATAAATAAAAAAATATAAGATTATTTTAAAGAAAAAAAGAAGAAATTATGTTTAGATAATTTGGATTAAATTATAAGATTCAAATCAACGAACTCTCTTCTTAATTAAAAGATAATTTATCCGGCGATTTAAAAATAGATGATCTAATTTAAAACAAACTTAATATCCTATAGTATAGTATAATACAAGGAAGGTACAAATTAGGTATGGCAAACATTGAATGACGTCATAAATTTCTCTCTAAAAATGAAGAATAGAAGATGAAGTTCTTTAATTGAATAGAATATCTCACCTCTGCATAATAATTAGTTAAATCTAAAATTTATTATTTATAGATGAAAGATAACCTATATTATTTTTTAAAAAAAATAAAATCTAAAACCATGAGCTGAGACAATATATCTGGTTCATGTATCTGAATAAAGAGCACGATATAAACACGTAATTAGTCGAATAAAAAACACGAGGCAGACATTCATGCCTAGACAACTTGTACTTCCGCTGTATCTGTACTGTTTCTCAAAAAGGCCAAAATTCTCTTTCACTCTCACTGCAATCCCTTACCAACCCACTCTTTCCTCTCAACATTTTTGAGGTCTGAATAACAGTAAATTTGAGATTCGACCCTCTGAAATTAAGGTCATTTCCATTAATCATAGTTCAATTTTTCCAAAATAATGATAATAATAGCAATTTCTATTAAATTCGATTCCGGGGAAAAAATTAATTACAGAAAACCCGGTCATTGCTTTTTCTGTTGAGCATCAAATTCTTGAATAAGCAGGTGAATCAAATATCGGAAGCCATGGTTTTCGGTTGATAAATCAAGCTATCAAGCTGTGGCCTTACTATATCCTTCCAAATTTCTTCACCTGCTTTCACATTCACCTCCTTTGCCTTCACCTCCACCACTACCAGCTCTTCCGTTAACCGGTGAATTTCAATAGCCATCACAAATTTACCATTGAACCCTTCCAATCTCGCCCCCCAATCTTTCTTCTTCGTAACTTTCACGCCAGCCCTTTTAGCAATCTCTTCGATTCTCCTTATTATATTCTCCGCAGATTCCGACGACACGAACTGTTGGCTGCTGGACGACGTGTCGCAGTCATCGAACAAACAGGATAAATCAAAACCCGACGAGAACGAGATAATATCGAAAGCGTTCAAACTATCTTTACCATTATCTTGCGCCTTTAAATCAAAATCTTCCAGGTGCAATTTTACCTCTTTGTAATCTTTTCTAAACCAAGGGTCCTGCAGAATCTCATCTACGGTTATCCTTGTCTCCGGGTTTATATCGAGGAGCCGTGATATGATCCGACGGAGATCAGGCGACGTCCATTTCGGGAACTTGAACTGCCCTGTGTAGATCTTACGGTACATAACCATCAGGTTGGTGTCGTTGAACGGCAAGTAACCGGCAATGAGGACGTACAAGATGACGCCGCATGACCACATGTCCACTTTAGCACCATCGTAGCCTTTCTTCCCGAGAATCTCAGGTGCAACATAGGCTGGAGTTCCGCACAAAGTGTGGAGCAAGCCGTCTGGTTGGATCTGGTCTTGGAATGCACTGAGTCCGAAATCCGAAACTTTCAGGTTCCAATTATCGTCTAAGAGGAGATTCTCCGGTTTCAAATCGCGGTGGAAAACGCCTCTCGCGTGACAATAACCGATGGCGGTAATCAGTTGTTGAAAGTACCGACGGCTGAGATCTTCACTGAAACGTCCCTTGGAAACTTTAGAGAAGAGCTCGCCGCCTTTGGCGAACTCCATAACAAAAAAGATCTTACTTTTGGTGGCCAAAACTTCCAAGAGTTGGACGACGTGAGGGTGGCGCAATCTGCGCATGATTGCAATCTCCCTCTTAATGTGCACCATCCAACCTCCCCTCGTAACTTTACGCTTGCTCACAACTTTAATTGCTACACTCTGACCGGTGCGAATATCTCTGCCATGGTATACCTTGGCAAAAGCGCCACAGCCTAACAGCTTCCCCAATTCGTATTTATCAAATAAATTATTACTCTCAGGCGAAAGTTCACTGGCCGCGGCGGCCAGTGAGGAACAAAAAGTATCACCCTCCGCCATGATGGATGTATCATCAGGGCCGGAGATATTGATTTTGGCAGGTGAGACCGTGCAAGTACTCGATCGTTTTATATAAGTGGGAGGAGAGGAAATCTATGAGTTGGCGGAGTTAGAATAGAGGCAGATACGACCAGCTTAGCTTGGCTTGGCTATTTAAAAGGAAGTTTCTGTTTATTAAGTATGCAAAGAGGGCGGCGTGGCAGTTTTGTTGTTTTCGGAATTGACAGGTTACGTTAACCTTAACTTCCGTTTTCTTCTATCCTAAAATTTAAATTCCACATTTTTTTGCAGTGACGCGAAGAGGAACGCCCACCACCCACGTGTCTTTTTTTGTTTGGTGGGAGTCTTACAGGTCGTGCAACATCTGGCTTCCGACGACGATCCGGAAAGTGGGTCTGGATCCCATGCGGCTGGCATACGTAAGGCCGAGCACGGACCCTGAATTGAAAAACCGAATCCAACAAGAATCAGAACTAAAATAAATAATTGAACACTACAGAACTTCTTCCATTATTTAACAATTGGTGCATAATATGTAATTTATATTATATCAAAACTGCATATAGTAATAGTAATTATTACGAAAGCATTTGTACTTCTTAATCAGAAAAGTAATTCTTATTTAATATAAAATTTATATTATAATTTGTTCTTCTATTTCAATAGTTTTTATTTGAAAAATAAAAAAAATTAAATTAAATTGATTTTAATTAAATAAGACCGATAATTATATATGTTGATTGGCAATTTTTTTTAGTAATTTAAGAATTTGTGACATTGTTAAAGCATGTTTAATAATATTGTTATTGAATTTTTTAATTTTAAAATAACAATTTGAAGAGATTCTTTTTACATGTGATTGTAGATTTTTTTTCATATGAGTTTTGTGAGTAAAGAGGTGATTGTAAAAAAAATTAATATTTGAATATTTTGTCAAAATCATTTTTTACTCACAAAATTTATTTTAAAAAATTTATAAATCATTCAAAAAAGGAAATTCTTTTTAATTTTTATCCTAAAATCATATATTTTTTTTCATAGAAATGCCAACTACCCTCTTACCAAACAGACATGAAAGCAATCAATTATTAGCAACGAACATCCTCAATCTATCAGCAATAAGTTAACAAAGTAGGCCCTTAAACGCCAGACCCTGCAGTTGGGCACAATGGAGAGGCCTGGCAAGAGACCATAGGAGAGGAAGCAGGAATAATATATCTATTTATTTAAAATATATATTTTTAGTTGAAACGTAAAATGATGATAAATACTAGAGATAATTATTTTAAAATAAATATAGTATTTTCTTTATATATTAAATACTTTTTTCACTTCATAATATCTATCACTTTTTGGAATTTCACATAAATTAAAAAAACTATTTAATAGTCATAACTATAGAAAAAATAATTAAATATGACTAAATTACTTATTTTTAAAAAATTCAAAATAGCTAATTGATTAATTACTCTAATAATATTAATAAAGAAAAAATAATTAATGTTTCATTGAATATCTAAATATGATGTATAATTAAAATATATATATTTTTAAAAAATGACAGATATTATAAAAATGATGAAATATATTTTCAATCATTATATAAATACTTCAAACGACTTATATTTTGAAACGAAATGAGAAAATTCTTTGGTCCACTGCTTTTATTTCAGTTAGTGAGGAATATTAAAATCCACAATAACGATCGAGGCTTCATATTATTGGGAAAATGATCAAATATTGATGAATGAGGCATTTAAAATTATGAGTGCAGTCCAAATTATCACAGGCAAAATGACTGTGGCTGGTTATAATAAGAGGGATAACCGAACCGTAACGACATCCCTAGCGGTTTGCATTGAGCGGATCAATCACCGAATTGATGTGTTTCAGTATTTGAATTCATGGATGTAATTGAGGGAAAATTTTGTGATACCCAAATGTGGTACAGATAAGATCAGTGACGAAATTTGGTAGCTATTTTCAAAATGAGTTTGTGGAGCTATAATCTGTTTGATGATGTTATCATTTGCTCACTTCACTGGAGCAGTAGTCTGTAAAACCGAACTAAGTGAGTGATTATGTTTGGTTAATGTAATTATTTATTTTAAAATATGAGTTGATAGTTATCTAGTAATTTTAATTTAAAAAAAATGTTATTTGTATTATTTTTATTAATATATTTTGTTTTTATAAATAAAAAAATAAATATATCGTTGATTTTGATATTAACTATGGTATAGTATTTGTTTTAATATTATTTTTATTTAATAATATTAAATTATTATTTTTATATTTTTTAATTTTATTACTATTATTTATATGTGATATATTATTTAATTTTTAATAAAATTGCTACCGTATTTGTAATATAATTTAATTTTTTAATAAAATCACTATTTTATTCGTAATATAAATATTATTAAAGATTTAATTTATAATTTTTGAAAAATAATTAATAAACAGTTATATATTATTCATTTTTGAAATTTAAAAATTTGAAATATAATTTTTTAATTTTTTAAAATTTATATTTTATATAAATAATAATTAATAATGATAATTTTAGTAAATAATTAATATCAATGAACGATCAATTACCAGCACTAACCAATCAAACCAACCAGGCCTTGCGCAACACTCCTTATCCTTCATCACATGAATGGTTACTTTATTATAATGTCTGATCTATTGCCTTACATAACATAATAATATGGTCCCACTTATATGGGGCCTTTCCATTATTGGACCGTTTGAGCAAAATTTATAGAATATAGTTTTTTTTTTCTCCTAATGTAAAGTAATTAACTAAACTTATGAAATTTATTGGGGCTAAAATTGAAATGTCTTTGTTGTTCTGAGCTGTATTTAAAAAAAAATTGATGATGGTGCAATTAAATAATATAATATGTACTTTCAAATTCATAATTTTGATTTTAATAATGACAATTTTAAAAAATAATTCATGTATGTTATTAACATAAGAGAGACAAATAAAACAATTGGACTGGTCTGCAGAATAGAGAGCAAGGAGTATCAACAACCTCATGCTAGTGTTGTTGCCTTAGTAAGGGATGATTGGATTGAATTTTCTTGATCTTGTAGTTGCACTTCAGTGGCTTGAGTTAAATTTCTTTATTATATACCACCAAAAAAAAAGGATTTAACTCTAACAATTACTAATTACGATTGTTGCCTGATGAATTTGAATTATTTATTACGTCGAGATTTATATCTTTTGTGAATGTGTTATTTTTTTGTGTGAATATTTTAGTCTCTTTTATGGATGTTTTATTCTCCCCATTTGTGAGTATTTTTTTTCTTTTACGGGTTTTGATTTATATTTATTGAGGAAAAATAGTATATATTGATTTTAAATTACTATTAATCTACTTTGCAATAAAATTATGATTCTCCAAAATTCTATGACAATTCTGTTGATTAACTCAATTCATAACGATATTATGATATCAAAATAATTTTGGAGTCATGCGAAAAGTAGTAAGTCGAATCATTGTTATCCTTATGTTAGGTTTAATCATAATTTTTTCAATATCTATATTTTGAATTGTAGATGTTGTATGACTTTTGATTTGGATACTATTTTATTAAAAAAATAATTGTTCATTAAACTTATGCTATATATTATGTAGTTAATTGTTTGTATTATGCAAATTAAATAAAAAAAAAACAAAAGATATAAATGAATATATTTTACTAATTAACTTAACATTTGTAGTATTTTTATTTTATTTATGAACATGAATATCATAATTATTTTAAGAATTACTTGTTTTTTTCCTTATCAGAAACAAAAAATTAATTTCAAAAAGTGTAATTTTGCTTTTAATAGATTTTAATAAGAGCAATCCTATATGTAAAAAAGCAAAAAATTTAAGTAAGTTACTCCTTTCTTTCTATTTTATTTGTTGCCTTCTTATTCTGCCAAGTTAAGCATTTGGATTTAGTGTATGATATGGTAACGGTGCTTTGATTTGCTTGATTCGGTAAGGAAGAAGGGAGAGGAGTTTGAGAGAAGCGGGCTGGATAGATGAAATTTTTTTTTTTAATGAAAAAGAATAATTTTCATTCATAAAATATTAAGAATAAGATTATTAGCGCATACAAAGATTAAAAGTTTACAAACTATAATAAATTATATTGATATCAATTATTTTAAATCTGATTTTAAAAGTGATGGTTTTTGTTTTTAGAAACACAACTATATTGTCAGAGTATTCAACTTTGCATAACTGTAAAAAATATGTTTTATTCGGTAGATATATTAAGTCACAATATAAGATTGTTGGCATTGTAATAATATTATAAATCAATCGTATAAATAAATAATAATGACCTTTATATAAGAAAAATCATATTTCCATGAAGAAAGAATTAGAATTTTTTTTATCAAAGTTATAAAATAAACAAATAAAATTATAAAATCTATAAAAATAAATGAAAAATAAATAAAGCAGTTAAAAAAAATAATGAGAACATGGACTACCATCGACAATTGAACTGACAGTAACCCTAAAAGCTTAGCAAAGAAAAAAGAGTTTTAAAATAAAATGAAAAAGGACAAGACGACTAATATATGAATTGTTAAGTTGTGATTTTATTTTATTTTTATTATTTATTTTTTTAACAAAAAAATAAAAATATGCATTATTTTTTGTATGAGAGATTTAATTGAATGAAAAAGTATTATGGATTATATAATAGCAGCTAACTCTTCTCTTTTAATAGTTTTCATCGCAATGATAAATTAAAAAAATAAACTCAATTATTTTTTAATATAATTTATTCCCTAACAATAGGGGGTATCATATATTTAATTTTTTAATCAATTATCTTTAAATAAATTTAAAATCAAAATTATATGTTAAATTAATTAAATAATTAATTTAATTGTAATTGAGTCTGTATAATAGTTCAAAATTCAATCTCATCTTTATAATAAAACTTGTCAAACTACTTCAATGCAAACTTATACTATTTTTTGTTATTCCTTACATAAGATTAAGAAAACTATTAATTAGGAATAATTTCAATTAATAAGAATAAATATACCTTTAATTTATTTTTAACCAAATTAATTAGAGAAAGAGAAGAGATAGAGAGTGAGATAGAGAGAGGAGATAATGATGAAGATATAATTGAAAAATAAATAGTTAATGTTATATTAAAATAATAAAATGATAACTACATTGAAATAAAAAAATTTAAAATGATAAATATTTTATAACAGATGGAATATTTTTTTTATTTTTTTCACAATCTTACCAGTTCCATATTTTTCTCCTACTACTCTTGTTTCTTATGCTTAAAATGCTTTTTCTAGACAGCGCAAACATCGTGAATAATTAAGATGGAGGGCGTCAGAGATTTTTTTTTTTTATACTGGAAAAAAACAAATAAAGAAAATTAATAAAAATATATTAAAATTAAAAAAAAAAATAACGCAAGTTCTCATAACATAGTGGTTTGGAAGATTAACCTTAGCTAATGCTGGATAACACAGTAATGAAATAAACTAAATATAAATTTAATAAATTATAAAATTAAAATTTATTTTAATTATATTATATTACATTTCATTGTATTTTATCAAATATTATTTTAATATTTAATGAACTCTCTTTTCTTTCGATGTTTTAAAATCATATTGATTAATAAATGAATCAATTAATTATTTTTAATTTAATTAATGTAATCGATTTAATTTTAATAATTTAAATTTAAATTATTAATATAATTTTAAAAATAAAAATATATGTATAAAATAAAAATATATTATTAATATTTAAAATAAAAATAATTTTAAAATCAATATAAATTTAATATACTCAACTAATAATTTGATTTTCACTTTCATTAATTCAATTAACTATAATCACCGCTTTTATTTACTACTTAATCAAACTCTTTTGCGGTAATGATTACGAGCCCCAAAAATTCAATCCACTTCTTGATTAGTGCTTTTAATGATGTCATCATTTTTAAAACATGATGGACATATGGAGGATATTTCACCGTAAGACCACTGAAAATTGTCCTTTTTTTTTTTTTTTTTTAAGGAATTATAGCTATGCAGCTTTTTCGGGAGAAATATTTTGTAAAGGTTTTTTTAATATCTTCCAATTAGATTACATGAAGCTCTAAAATTCAAACTAAATAAGAAAATAGCAAATTATCTTAATCATGTCTTAATTAATTTTGAGTTAAAATTATTGTAAATTTTTTGGAAAAAATAAAATGATTTTATTACTTCAAAATATAAAACGACATATAAAAACTCACAATATAAAAATTTTACAAATAAAATTTTATATTTAAAAGAAAAAGGCAACAAAAATTTTAATTTAAAATGTCAAATCAAATTAACAATAGCTTAGACTGAGTTAATGAACAGTATGTGAGCTTTATGTAGTAGTAATTTTTTGTGACTAATCAAGACATATTATCTTTCTTCGAGTTGGATTTTATAATTTTGAAACATAGATCTATTTTAAAAGTTAATATTCATGCTTTTTTAAACTATTTTCTAATTATGAATTTACAAAAATTATATAATTATAGTAAAACTTCCAAAACATAAGTACTACACTAATAAAAATTCATCATAAAGTGAAAAAAAGAATACGCTAATAATAATAGATTTGAGATAAGATTAAAGAGAGATAAAAATAAATCTATATCAACATAATTGAAAAAAATAATATATAAAAGAATACAAAAACTTATTGCAGAAAATTAAAAAACAATAAAACTAAAAAGAGAAAAAAATTGAGAAATTATTGTTAAACGAGATTGATTAGAACTCAATTCCAAAAATTAAATGTCTAATCCATATATATATATATACACTATAATGCTCAATAACTTAATAATGTCGAACAAATACAACTTATAGCACTTTGCCACTATAGTGTGTCATCAAATACGCCGTTAGTTGCAGTTAGGTGAAATAAATATAACTTCTAATAATTATTGGTTATTAAAGACTAAAGACTTGTAAATAAAAGAAACTCAAAAGAGAAGGAAAAAAAAGATAATTTTTATTGTTATTCAAAATTATTGGAAAATGAAATGCAGATAAATATTCATTACCCAATGCATCAAATATGTTATTGTCATGTAATTTTCATAAAGAAATGAAAGGAGAAAATATCATAATTGCTTAATGTTCAAAGGTTTATGTGTCATCATTTTCGATTGAATTAATGCAACGAAACAATGGCGGAGGCGCTCGAACCAGACGGACATGGGCATGGTTTGAAGAAAAAGACGGGTGACATATTTGAGTGGTCCCTCGTTGCTTCCCTGATAATACAAGAAAGAGGACCACGTGGACTACAATACCAGCACTATATTTCTATTTCTTTATTTTTTTTTTATAAATCGTTTTAAAAATATTTCATTATTTTGGTTTTACTCTTATTTTTTTATAAATAAAATAATATAATATTTTTATATTTTTTATATAATTATATTAAATAATTAAGTGAAATAAAACAGAAAAAATATATACGCATGAGAATCTATAAGACTATAATATCAGTTCTGAACTTGTTTATTTTTTATTTGGCGATAAAATAAAATTGTTTAGCGATGAACATCAGTATTTAAATCTCATTAATTCAATTTTCTTACTTAATATTACAAAAATCAGATTTATTTGCTCATTTTCTCTATCCTAATCTTCAGTAAAGAGTGCGAGGGATTAGGGAGGGTCATGTTTATATTGCTTTTCAAAATTTGAAGATATAGATAAGAAACATGGATATATGAGAAGATCATCTTGATGTATTAGAGATTACAATTGTATTTTCTCTTAGTCTTTTCAATCCAGTGGTGATCTCTGCTACAGGAAAATTATAATTATCTCCTTTGTTTTTGCCGTTTGTTGTGATTTACGCAGAATTATCGACAGAATTACACCAGTTTTGAGTTGTGAAATCATCAAGTACCTAAGTACAGAAAGAGTCTTTTTTTTTTTTTTTTTTTTTTTAAAAAAAAATGATGATAAAGAAGGCATAAGCCTGAGAATTTTGCTTCTTTATAAATATGTTGAATCGGAACTTCTTAATTTGTATTGAACGAAAGTTTAATTTGGTGAACCAAAGCAGTAGTTGAATTTTCAACTAAAAACGCACTAGAAATAAACGTTAGGTTGATCTTTGCGTTTAGGTCTTTTGGTTTTCTTAATGGAATTATTCAAGAGGCTTTAAGGTGTGGAAAACATAATCTTTGCTATTGATTGCCTTTATTATAATTATTTCAAGTAATATGACAATTCACTTTGATAAAGTTTTAGAGTCTACAATAAATAATTCTTGAAAACTCTCAAAATTTTCTTACAATTTTGATTGATAGTCATTTTTATTTCATATAAGAATTAAGAAATTTAGCCTTTTTCAATTAATAACATTATTTTAAATCACTTTTTTATTAAAATATCGTTATTAGACTTTTGAATGTGATGCAAAATATCTAAATGTAATGATTTGTTAACTCACAATGAAAAAGATAATTTTTGAAATTCAAATGATGACTT
>CATIWR010676264.1:0-11516 GCA_949677035.1 Omphalea diandra | reverse complement strand
GGTGTTTAAAGCTTGGTGAACAATAAATTCATCGAAAATCTCAAGTTTAAGACCCTTAAGTTTGGTTTGGAGGTGAACCATATTCAGAATGTAATCTCTCACATTCCCACTCTAGTTGTATCTCATACTAGTTAATTGACTTATTAGGGTCTTAGCCTCAGCCTTATCGGATACAAAATATTTATCTTCCACAGCAGCAAGAAAGACTTTGGCTGTAACATCAGTGGGCAAACTACTCCTAAGGTACTCAGGAATAGTTTTCCTCATGGCCATTAAACTGAGATGATTTGATCTCTCCTATTTGGCATGCAGTTCTTTTTCATTAACATTACTCTCATGGGTGGGTTTAGCAGGCTTGTCTTCATAAAGAGTATAATCGATCTCACCCATACCCAGGACAAATAAGATGTCATCTTTCCACCTTTTAAAATTGATGCTAGTCAAAAGCTCAACCGTCGCAGTGCTGTTGTTGAGACTAAAGGAGACTGTTTGCAACAAAACAAAAACATGTATTAGAATTGGGCTACACACAAAATAAATTTGCAATTTACACAATTTATAAAATTCTGGCATCACTACATATTCCCCTTTGGACAAAACATGCACATGCAGTAGAATTTCTAACTATGAAGCACAAAACTGAGATCACACTAGTTTCGAGAAATTTATCCCCTTTGGGCATATGGACTCTCTAGACTAATGCACCTCTAAACACAAATAGCTTCATACCAACAAGCACTCCTAAAATGAATGCATCTAATAACCCCCTTTGGGCAGGTTATTATATACATTAATTTTGGAATATTCTTTTCACAACAAGCACTCCCAAAATAAATATATATGATAACCCCCTTTGGGCAGGTTATTTACATACATTAATTTTGGAATTATCTCTTCGCAAAAATTAAAAACAACTCTCTGAATTTCAATAGATGTCTCACTTTGGCAGTAACACCCATATCAAACCATAAAATTATTTTTAATTAGAGATTTATAATAGCCCAATTAAAATACATACTGAACACAAATATATATTCTAAAAATACATAAGGTACCAAATAATAATATACCTTAATTTTAAGTACATAATTATATTCACATATATGTGCAAAATAAACAAATAAATAAATATTAATTATTTAGTTGTTTAATTTTATTACAAAATTAATATCACTAAATAATAAATTGACAATTATATATATATATATATATATATATATATATATATATATATATATATATATACACACACACACACACACACACACAAACCATCTAAATATTAATATATATGTATATATATTAACAATTATTGAAATATAATTAAAATATATGATGAGGTGCATGAACATAAATTACTTATGTAAATATTAACACGCATAATATACGTCAAGTGGAAAACGTAGCACAATTGGCTTAGGTTACGTCATTAGCACTAAGCGGTCGTGGGTTTGCGCATCTGTCTCCTTCCCCTCCTTTTTTTTTTTTTTTTGTTTCGCAGAACGTTTGCCGATCGACTTCCTTCACAGAATCGTCCATTGCTGGTCTATCGCAATGTTGTCAATCAGTAACCGAAACAAACTAACACAACATAATGTACACAATAACAAGATCACCAAAATTGTAACAGAAACAGATCAGTTTTTGAAACTCTTTTTGTTTCACAGAACGCCGAACTCACATCAGAAGGGAGTCATGCTGATTGTCTCTGATCAAGACCAAATCTTCTCAACAAACGAAACAAATAATACCAAACTCACAAGATCAAGACCAAATCTTGCCCAGGATTGCAACAAGAAAGAAAAGAAACAAAGGAAAAGAAAATGAAAACAGTTCAATAGCAGAAAAGAGGAAAGAAGCATTCAACCCTTTATAACATTGTTTGCCGGTTGAAATCGGTTCAAATCGGTGATTATATCACAGATCTGTTTGTTGTTGTTGCAATTTAGTTTTGGAACCAAAGGCAAGCTTAGAGTTGTGACCGCAGAAGGGAGAGGAAAAAAAAGAAGAAGAAGAAGAAGGAAGAAAGAGAGGGAAAAAGAAAAAATATATCTATGCCAGAAAATGGGAACGTGGATTCAAACCCGTGACCTTTGCCAATTACGCGTCTCGCCAACTGTCCAAGCTCAGCTAAAAGCATGTTATAGTAGGGGCAAACAAATATATAATAAATCGATACAATAATAACTTTGCTAGAAAATTTTTTTCGCTATTACGGATCGAACTCTCAACTTCACCTACCAATACTGCAACCCTCAACCGTCTGAGCTAATCAAGCCACTCGTGACGATTGAAGCAACTTTAATATATATCAAAGCGATACAACAACTTTGATCATCAAAATAATAATTTTTTTTCTTAACAATATACAACATCTAGAGTTCTAAATCATGCACAACAACCATAGCTCTGATACCACATGTAAAATATTTAATTATGATCTTGTACATAATTTAGAACACCAAGATATTAATAACTGAACGAAAACAAATTGCGTACCTATCTCCGTGTTGAATCTCAAATTATTTTGAGCCATAATTCTGAATACTGAAATTAAACCACTTGAAAATTTGTCAGAACGGTTGAAAACGAAAGCTAGATCTTCCTCTCCTTGACCTTCTCAAAGACGGCTACAATGGGCGTAGCAACTAGGATTTTCTGTTTATGAAGGCAGGAGAGGGGACCTAACCTATTTATAATAAATTTTAACAGGCCTACCCATCACAGGTCCATGTTAAAATAGGCCTACACTGACCGTCTTCCATATCGGCCTACAAAAGATTTCACAAGCTCATAACTCAATTGATCACATTTTAATTGGGCTTATCCCAAATCAATAAACTATATTATTCAGTCCATTTTATAAATAATTAAAACCAATCCATAATTAATATTAGCCCACATAATAAAAATTTCCAACAATATCATATACTATTTTCAATTATATGAGTTACTAAAGAATATAGGTTAGATTTTATGAATGTGAATAAAAATTTAAAATAAAAATTTCTAAAAAATATTTAAAAAATCAATTATGTGAGATTAATTCATATGACACTTTATTTTTATTTAATTTATCTAATTTTTTTAATTAAATTTATTATATACTTTAATATGATGAATTCTTCTAATTTTAAACTTATATTTAAAAATAAAAATTTTAAAATTTCAATTTATAATTCATAAAATCTATCAATCTCTCATTTTAAAATTTTTTTTCTCAATCCCTCCTTAAAAATATAAACTATTTAAAATAAAACTTCAAAAAATATTTAAAAAATTAATTATATAAGCTCAATTAAGATGATATTTTTATTTTGTATTCAATTTAATCATTTTTTTGTTTAATTAAATTTAGTATATGTACTTTTACAAAAAAAATTAATTATATATTTAAACCTATAAAATTTTAAAAGGTAAAAATTATAATTCATAAAATCTCTCAATATCTCATTCAAAATTTTTTCTCCCTCAATCCCTCCTTAAAAAATTAAATTTTATATTCTAAATAAATAAATTATTTTAACCATTTAAAATAAAAACCTTAAGAAATATTTTAAAACTAATTACATGAACTTAATTAAAATGATACTTTATTTTTTTATTTAATTTAATTTAATTTAATTTATTATACACTTTTATATGATAATTCTGTATTTAAATTTAAAATTTTTATAATATTTTAAATTTAAATTTATAAATTATAAATCTCTCATTCTCTCATTTAAAAAATTTCTTTCAATCTCTCATTAAAAATTAATTTATATATTTTAAATAATAAATTATTTAAATCATTTAAAATAAAACTGCTACAAAATATTTCAAAGATTCTCAAAAAATTTATCATTGAAATAAAATTTACGGATTTTATTAGTTTATTATTAAAATGTATAAAATAAAATTTTATAATTTAAAACATGAAATTAATGTAAAATTAATTATTTATCAACTAAAATAAAAATAAAATTTTAATATTTTTTTGAAAAATTATTTAAATTGAGTCTAATTAAACTAATTGAAAAAAAATGTAAGGGTGAATTGAGATTAATATAATTAAAATAAAAATATTATTTTAGTAAAATTTAAATGAGTCTAATTAAACTAATTGAAAAACTATAAGGGTGAATTGAGATTGATACAATTAAAATTTTGTAAAAAGGTTTAAATATTTTTAGTCATTAAGCCCAACAATTTTAATTCAAAATATTTTTATCATAACGATGAGCATTCGAGATAAATTATAATATAAACTCTTTTATTATTATATTTTGTCACAATATATTGGTGTTAAATTTCTATTATCCATCAAATTAGATATAATAAGTAATATTTTCATAATAATATTATTATTTTATCACTTTAAATAACTTTTATTGTTACTAAATAATTTATTATTATAAATACAAAATTATAATTTAAGCACCAAAATATACAATAAAATTAGTAAATTTATTAAAAATATAAAATATTAATATGTTTAACAACGTAAAATAAAATAAAATAAATTTGAATTTGAATTTAATTAAATAATTTATATGTTTTAAAATAAATTTATTTTTTATTTTAATTATTCTACTTTAAAATAATAATAAAAAAATTTATTTTTCTATTGTTATTGGATTAGATCACATATTTATCAATTCGAGTCAGTTTTGAACTAATCCATCAGATTGATTCTTACCCGATTTGACTTTAAAATTTTCAGGCTATTTTAGGTTTGTTTCAAATCAGGACCGAATTCGAATCATATTTTTCGAGCGAATTTTGATATCATTTTAGGTCGGATAAAAAACTAACACATACTTAAAATATTATATGATTTAAGATATAAGTTGGTTTGATTTTGAATATGGTGAGTTTGAGTCACAACTATGCTTTGCTTTTGCTAATATCTTTTTAAGGCCAAAGCACCACCCAACGATAGAGGCGCATGGCTCATTATACGTCAAATTCCATTATTTGTTGGACTTGAAGCTTTTTGGTGATTTTGACAAGGTGCCTAGAGTTTATGGAAAGTATGCGTTGGGAAGAAAAACAAGATTTTTTGAATTGTTTTTTCTCAAATCAAAAGTTAAAAAACAATAACTTGGGCAAGGTGGATTATATATATATATATATATATATATATATATATATATATATATATATATATATATATATATATATATAGGATGCGAAATAGTTCATTATTTGTGTGATTAACAATAAAAATCACATGTATCAAGATAATATAAATTAAAAATTAAACTTTAAAGAAAAAATATTAAAGCATAGAATAAGTTTTGTTAATTTTTTTAAAATGAAAATGTTACCGATCAACTTAAAATCATCCTCCTTAAGACTAAAAATAAAAAATTGAATATCCTAATATGCTATTAAATTTCAAGCGCAAGAAAACATAATCGACCTTGTGGCATAAGAGCGAACTGCGGGATAATAAGCCAAATGAGTAACTAAATTTTAAATATTATAGTTTTTGACACTAATGAAATTTGAAGGCTTATAATATATCAACAGAACTCTCTCAGAATATTACAATATTTTCATTCATATTCTATTCAAGCTTATTTTAAAGATCAAATTTATTATTTAAATGTGTTTTGAGCTTATTTTAGTTGATAGCATGTAAATTTTGATCCAATTTAAATCTAATTTTCCTTCTTTTAATATATTTCTATACATTTTAAAAATTTCCTTTCTCATAAGACAACTTCCAACCCCGAAAAGTTTTTCGTTGATAATATTGACAATTGACTCAATTGTGTTTTAAATTTCATACATTGAAACTTGTTATCACATAATTGAAAGTTTTTGTTAGTTTAAGTTTATTCTGGTGTGTCAAAGAATTTTATTTTGATTAAAGAGTAACAAATTATCACATAATAAGATTCAACATTAGTGAGATATTAACTTTGCATATGTACTTTCACTTGTAATAATAAGATTGTAATCTTAAATGATCAATTGAAAATTTCTCGTGCATATTGAGGAATGTGTAAAAACATATGCTAAATTTTACGTGTACAATATGGCATAGCTGCTTTTCCAGAATGCACCACTCATTATTGTTCCTGTCCAACACATGTATCAGCAAATAAATAAATAAATAAAATAATAAAAATCAGCAAGGATAAGGCATGATCTCATTTTTCTTAGATGGATCTTTTCCAGGCCCACCCAAGAAGAAATTTGTTATTTTCTTCCATTCTTTGATTTCTTTTCATGAATATAATGTAGATGTTGATACTTGCCTCTACATGTGGCACAAGGGCTCCAACTAGTTATTAAACAAATATTATTAGAAGGGACAAGGAATCCTAAGTCAAAAAATGAAGTTCACATGTGCTTATATATATATATATATATTCACTTGACATTTCAATTAACTATCTATACAAATCCTAAATATTTATTCATATATTGTGAAATTAAACACATTCAAATTTTTGAACAAATATCAATTTTCAGGTTTTTTGAATGAATTTGATTGAAAGAAAAAATAAAAACAATCTAACTATTCAAGGCCTTCTAGATGAAAAAAAATCAAAGGGTCCCATAAAAAAATCACTCACACTCATTCATAGAAGAATACAATTTTGATAAAAAGAGACTCATATGATCCAATGAATAGAAAAATATAAGAATAAACTAACCCTATGTTTGAAAAGTTATGTAGGAAGGAAAGAAAATAAACAAGGAAAATAAATTTTATTTTTCTTCGTTTATTTCCCTCCTCATGTTTGGATAAAAAAGAAAGGAAAGAAATAAAATTTATTTTCTCTCCTCATGTTTGGATAAAAATGGAGGAAAGAAAATTATTATCTCATAAATTTTCTATTTTACTCTCCATTTAAGAAAATAAATAATATCCTCTTACTAAAATAAATTAGAGAGAATAAAAAAATAAAATAAGAAAAAAAATACCAATATTAAATATAACAAAATCACTATTTTCAAAGTTATAATTGTCCAATTTTTTACATTAACTAAACACTAATACATATAATCCTAACAAATATTATGATACATGTATATTAAATACTAATTCAAGCAATAATGCACAACATTTCTTAATCTTTTTTATGGGAAAAATTGTCAATTTATAAAACTTACCTTCAATCTCCCATATTTTCTCTCTATTTTCGAGAGAAAATAATGAAAGTAAAATAACATTTATTTTCTTTCCCCTTATATTTTCCTCCCTTTCTCAAACTAGGAAAAATTTCATTTCTCCCTTATTTTCCTCTTTTCCAAACACTGGGTCAATGGGATTTATAGATTTGAAATTTATTAAATAAAAGACAAACTCACATAATAAAATAGAAAAAAGTAAATTTCAAGTGATTTAATCTGGGCATATAACAATAGATTAAAACATTACTTATTTTCCTCCATTAATATTGAAAAAAAAAAGGTATAAATTGAAAGAAAAAAAATAGTAAATATAGTGGTATAGGGACAGCCACTAACAAGATTTTACCGGCAATAACTCAAAAAAGCTATTAGAAAGAATGATATATCAAAGAAAGGGAAATGAACAGGAAGAATGTGATAATAATGAGATTTGACTTTAATGATATATCATATACTATTTTCAATTATATGAGTTACTAAAGAATATAGGTTAGATTTTATGAATGTGAATAGAAAATTATTTAATCTGTGCATATGAATTTGAAATTTATTAAATAAAAGACAAACTCACATAATAAAATAGAAAAAAAAATAAATTTCAAGTGATTTAATCTGTGCATATGAAAATAGATTAAAACATCACTTATTTTCCTCTATTAATAATGAAAATAAAAAAAATGGTATAAACTGAAAGAAAAAAAAAAAAGAAGTAAATTTAGTGGTATAGGGGCAACCACTAACAAGATTTTACCGGCAATAACTCAAAAAAGCTATTAGAAAGAATGATATGTTCAAGAGAGGGAAATGAAGAGAAAGAATGTGATAATTATGAGATTTGACTTTAATGATATATCATATACTATTTTCAATTATATGAGTTACTAAATAATATAGGTTAGATTTTATGAATGTGAATAGAAAATTATTTAAATGTAAATTTGAAATCAATACCTATTTAAAAGTTCACTTAACAAAAATCAACACATAAATTTAGTTAAAATTTTGAAAAAGAAGTAAAAATTATATTAAAAGTTGAAATTATTTATATAACTGTAGCATAAAAAATTTTCATAAATACTCGTTAATGAAAACCATGGGTCCTAACTATTAAAAATCTTAATTTATTTGAAGGCTTTCTAAAATTTTATTGAATCCTTAAATTTACATAGAATCCACATAGTTAAAATTGTGAAACTAAACTTCAAATCACATAAAGGCATAAGATTAATTCGGTTAGATGAACTTATAGAACATATTTCAATACAATCATTAACATTTTAATTTGGATTGAGAAATACTTAAATTTAATTTTAGCTTGACGTCTTTTATTTTTGAGATTTTAGCCATAGCCAAAAAAAATCAAACACAATAATTTGAATTTATTAATTTGTAACCTAATTTTGAGTTTCTTCATGGACACTTCTTTAATTATTGAGCAAAAGAATTTTAGATTGATAGTGTTTAACCACTAACAAAAATAATTGCTTTAATAATTTTTTAAAAAAGGAATTATTTTAGTCCAATTCTTCTTTTTTTTTTTTTATCAATATATACAAGAACTTCCATAGTCTATCCATTTAACTTGATAAAATAAAAATATGTTTGGATTTCATTTATTTTACTAAAAATAACTTGTCTGTCAAAAATATTTTTATAAAAAAATATTTTTTAAAATAGATGTTTGAAATATATTGAGAATATTGATTTTTTATTCATAAAATTATAATAATTTTTTTTATCATAAACACTTTATATTATATTTTTATTATTCAATATGACATAATATATTAAAAATTAAAATTTTTTAATTTCACTGATCGTCGACTATCACCATCTTCTAATAATGAAAGATGATTGTAGTGATGATAAATATACTAATAGATATATATTTAAATAGTTTATTTTTCATTGAGATGAATTTGTTAGCATCAGAAAAATGATTTTCTCCTTAAAATTGACTTAATTTTTATTAAGCATCAAATATCAAAAAATATTTTTACAAATGAAGCATTATTTCGTATCTAATGGAAATAAGATGTGGAATCCAAATATGGAAACTAGGCCATTGTTCTCCATCCCTTTCTCCATTAAAATTAAAAAAAATAATTAAAATTATATAGCATGAAAATGAAAGTGTGAGAAAATGAAAAAATAGAAAACATCTTATGGAAAACAATATTTTATAAAATTTAAATAAAAAAATATGAAAAAATAAAAAATTTTCGAAATGCGAAAATTTGCCTGAAATACAAAAACACAACCAAATGAAATTTCCATATGCAACATGGATTGAAATTAGAATTGGTGTGCCACTCCGCAAAAGAGAGCCCTCCACTGTTCAGGATGGCTTTGTGCCAACGGCGCAGCGGCAGAGATTATTGAGGTATTGCACTTACTCTTTTTGTCGAAGTGAGGTGAACCCAAAATGCAACCTACATACCAGTTCAACAAGAGTTTTGCACCTATAGCTATCTCCACGCACAACCCAACTTAGTTGTTGTTGGTTTCTTCTCTCCCTCAATTCAATTTTTTATCAGAGGAAACCAAATAAAAATAAGAAGACCCTACTTCAATGCTGAATTTATCTTGGGTTTCAATAGGGCATCTTATTTATTATTTATGGACTGTTTCTTGGGTATTGCTCATACTTGATGTACTAATAATTTCACTTTGATCAAGAGGGAAGAACATATGAAGGTATCTTCTAAAGAAAAAAAATTGAAGGGTGGCAGTCGATTGTGGATGCTTAGACAGAGCTCTGCAATATATAGATTCGGCTAAAATGAATAAGCATTATGGAATGTATGAAGCGTAAGAAAATTTGAATGCAGGGACTTGGAAAAATTCATGTGGGTGTCAAACATCTCTTTCTCTATCAATTTTCCCAGTTGAGCTAGGATGTATGGCATGGATTGAAGTTTTAAGAATCAGCAGGATGAGAATTTCAATGGAAAACTGGTTAATTCATGCTCTAAAGAGGTGCCATATGCTCTACTTGATTGACTGTCTGAGCACCTAAAAAATATTTATACAAGTATCGAGTGTCCTCTGTATTTTGATTCTGCTAATTGATACCAAATACATGGTGCATATTGAGATTTTTAGAACTAGTGCAGCGTGAATTTTAATTGAGAAATGGTTACTCTATAGAGTTGCCATTATGCAATATTTGATTCTGACAATCTGAGTATCTAAAATCGTCAAATGAATATCCTTATATCTTTTAGTTATGCTACTTTACCTTCAATATGTAGCATAAGTGCTGACTTTTAGAACTAGTGCAACACAAATTTTATTAAAAAGTTGGGTAATTCTCTGCTCAAGGAAAATGTTATATGCACTATTTAATTATACCAATTTGAGCACTCAAAAGTATTCAAATGAGTGTCTAGCACCCTTGTGTATCTTAATTTTCTAGTAAATCCTATATATTTGTGGTTTAGATGAAGTCTTTTTTAGAATTATATTGCTTGAATTTTGATGAAAAATAATTAATTCACTACTCAAAAAAAATGTCGTCTGTACTATTTTATTTTAACAATTTTACCACCTAAAAATTTTTATATGGATGTCTAACATCCTCTTCCTCTTGTATCTCAATTTTATTATTTGAGCTTAAATGTGTGGCATGAATTGTGATTTTTAAATTTTGATAAAAATAAAGATGTTAGTTTACAAATCAAAGGAGGTGTCGAATGCACTATTTAATTTAAATAATTTAAAAACCTAAAAATGTTTATAAGAGGGTTGGCATCACTCTCTATCTATCTCAACTCTGTCTGTTAGCTCCGGATTCGTGGTGTGGGGTTCGATTTTTAGAATCAGTGCCCTGTGAAATGCTATGATTAAGACAATGAGCGTCTGTAGGTAGCACTTAGCATCTTATCTAGTGGGAAACAACCCAGAAAGCACTGAGTAGGTTTTTCGCAAGGCTACTTTAGAGTCCATTTGGTTTTGTTTTATTATATTTTGTTGTTCATGATGTAGTGCTAATTAATAAGTGATTAACTTGTGAAAAAGGATTCTGACCCAACTACTAATTAAGTGATTGACTCGTGGAAAAAGAGCAGAAAAATACATGAACCAAAGAGGATATGTTAGGGTCCCATAAATGTATATTCTCTTGCAAAGGCCAAGTTGCAAAACTTGTTTGTGATTTGGTTACCATGTGTGTGTGTTCTATGTGCAAAATATGTGTTTGTGTCTTTGTGCATGCCCCCAATGGTAAAGCTTATATATATATATATATATATATATATATATATATATATATATATATATATATATATTTTTTTTTTTTTTTATTTTTTTAATTTGTGTTTTTTTTTTGTGTTTGTGGGTTGTTTGTATATGTGTAGATTTATCTCTCTATAATATGTATA
>CATIWR010676242.1:0-11749 GCA_949677035.1 Omphalea diandra | reverse complement strand
TCAAAATATTTAATTTTCATAAAATTAAAATTTTCATCTATAATTAAATTAATTTTCATAAAATATATAAATTAACATGTTTATATTAATTCTCTTAAATATAAATATAATATTTTTAATTAAATAAATTAACATTAACATAATTAACTTAAAAATCATTTAATTTGTTAAATTAGTATATACAAGGATATTTTTGTCAATTTTAAATTAACATTTCATTTCATTTTATTGCAAACTAACAAAATTAATCTCAAACTATTATTTTTCATTCGTATCATCTCAAACACAAATATAATTTAACACTTTCTTTTCAAACCAAACTCATCTATTCCATTTCATTAATAACTCTTTCAACCCTTTATAAACTATCAATCCAAATATAGTATAAATGAATGACAAGAGAGTTATTTTTTGTTCAAATGATCATGATTGAAATTATTATTGTACTTTTTTTTATGGGAAATATTACTGTAATTAAACTCATGCTTTCGCAATAAATCGCTCGAAATGAATTTTAATATACTTTTTATATTATTTAGAATTACTTATTTGATGTTGGGTTAAATACATTGTCCTGATTTTTCTATATTTTATACTACTTAATCATTCACTTTTATATATTATATTAAAATATTTTTAATTTTAATCTCGTTAAATTATAATAAAATTTCGTCCATTTTTAAATTATAATTAGATTTTTAAATTATAATTAAATTATAGTTAAAGCTAAAAGTCAACTAGTTAAATTTATAATTTAAAATTCTAAAATTGTTTTTTTTTTCCCATCTTCTTTTCTTGTTTTCTCTACTTTTCTTTCTCATCCATAACAACAAAACCTAACAAAAATCCATCATCAACCCAAACAAAAATCCAAACAAGACCCAATAGCAAAAAGATCACTACCTTGCAAAGATCCTATCTTCGAGCAATATAATTTTCATAAATTTCTGATATGCAATCTTAATTCTCTCAAACCCACTAAAGGAATACGCTTTTGGTTGGAGAAATTGAAGGATTTGAGGTCCAACCTTGATTTGGAGATTTTGTAGAAAAGGAAGTCGAGATGATCACCGAAATCACAGATTTTAATGGATTTCAGATTGAGGAATCTTTAGAGAAGAGAGAGAAGAAAAGGAGATACTACAGAGGTCATCGTTAATGGAGGGAAATCGGGTGGAGATCAATGACAAGGATTCAAAGTGGCAATGGTGGTCGAAGGAATTGAAAATAGATTTCCAACATTCTTATGGCAAATCCATGGATTTATGTGTCATTTTTATTTCATCGTTTATCGTTTTTAGATTTAAGATTGTTTGAGATAATGGAATTAAGAAAGAGAGTGAGATAGGGCAGTAGCCATAAGAAAGAAGATGAGTATACCTCCTATAGTTGAATATAGTACATGAGATTTTTTAGAGCACAACGAGAATGCTTTTGTTACCAATGAAGATTTGTGTGATTGAGGGTTTGATTTTGAAATCTCCAAGCCAAAGAGGACAATGATGATGACGACGCCAATGAATCGAGGTTCTGATCAAGATGATGATGGCGTTTAGTTGTCGAAGCCAGCGAGGACTGAGTTTTTATGTGAATTTATTTTTTGAGTTTGTTTTTCATCGAAACTGCAGAGGCTTGCTATGAATTTCTGACGATTTTGTGAATCGATTTTATTAGATTTCAGTGAAGGAGAGGCAGAGATGATTTTGTGAGTCATTTTTTGGGTTTCGATATTGGATTTTGTGAATCTAGTCACCAAGAGATAAGCGTGTGGTAGTAATAGTGCAAAAGAAAATGTGATATAAAATTAAGGGTATCATGGACATTTTATAAGAATTTAATAGAAAATTTAACAAAAGAATATGATATTTAACATAATCAAAATTAAGGGATGTTTAGAATAATATCTAAATATGGAGAACTAAATAGTATAACATGAAAAAACTCAAAGAGATTAACATATTTAACCCTTTGATATTTATAAAAAATATATATATATTATATAATAACTATATATTAAATAGAAAATGATTGTCTAAAATAATTGAATGTCTTATGAATGGATAAATGCCTATGAACATGTAGTTTCTTAAGCGAATACGAATATAAAAATCAAATGATAGTGACATTTGAAGCGACGTCACCCAATCAACTTCATTAATGGCAGAGTCAATATGACGAATATTATTGAATTCACTCTTGATAACTTTGGAAAGATTATGGGCACATTTAGTGGTTATATCTTCAGAGATTATATAGTTATGCGATAATTAAATCACTCAAATCTTATTTGCAATTAAGATTTAACCCAATGGCCATTATTCACAAATATACAAGAATATCTAAAAATCATAGGTTCAATCTAAGCAATTCACTTACTCTTTAATTTCTCTTATTCTAAGTTCTCTTTAAATTGATAAATCAACCTACTAACTTAAGTATCATAGTGGATGTCAACATTTCAGCTCTTTACAACTCACTTTTGTCCTTTTACAGGATTGTTATCTCTCAATTTAAAATCAAAGGCCATTACGAATTGGGTTCCACAAGTCAAATTGATATTGACACTTAAGTTGAAGCAATTATTCCAATCATAATTGATGTTTGCATGACAACACTCAATGCCAAGCTATGCAACATTCATAAATCATATGGCATTCATTCGATCAGGTATGTTGTTGCTCTTAGTTATTCAAAATACATTGAACTTTCTTTACTTCTTGCTCTTGTAATCTAGGACCTAGGTGTCTTTGAAATCTAGAGTTTGACTAAAAGCTATATTTTAATTTCAACTTATTCATAGGACACCCAAAATGAAGGAAGAGCTAGTGCTTAATAACCTCTCATTGTACTTGTCTTATGTCCTCACCTTACATAAGTTGAAGATTCCTTTGTTCTCTTCCCCTTCGCATGCTTTTCATAGTGCCTATTGTTGCTACAACTTTGATGCATGTGATATTATCACTTTTGATGCTCATGCACCAACCTTTGGAATTTATGCAAAGGAGTTGAGACACAAAATTCATAATGAACTTTCCTCGCCCTCAACCATAGTCTATTAGAGTGGTGGAGCTTTTCTTAAGTAACATTAATGTTGTATTTAGTTCGATTCTAACTTAGAATTCATTTCATTGTAAATGAATTTCTTATAAAATTCATTTTGCAACTAAATTTCTATCTTTGATATACTATAAAAGAAAATAGAATTCATTTATTTTAGCTATAACCAATTTCAAGGATTTAATAAAATGGAATTTCAAAATTTTTAGTTATACCAAAACACACAACATGTGGATTTATAAATGAATTTCATAAAAATTATAGAATTTATTTATACCAAACACAATGTAACATATAATATTGTTATTGGAACCAAAAAAACACAATTAAAGTCATGTTTTTTATTTTTAATAAATTTTGTATAAATTTTAATTATGTCTCTTATTTTTATTTTTAATTAGAAATTTTATATATTTTTAAAATCATATATGAAATTTAAAGTAATTAAATACAGTTTTAAGTAGATATTATTACCATCAAAATCATATTTGATTATTTTAAATTTTAAACATGATTAAACAAATAAAAAATAGATACAAAATTTAATATGATCAAATATAAAAAAAAAATAAAGTATGTGATCAAAGTCCATATATAAATTATTAAAAATAAGAAATGAAATATGACTCTAATTGAATCACCAATTAGTGACTTGGGGGATGATATCAAGCATTTTCCTATTTTTTAAGATGATTTTAGTAATTTGAAATTAAAATTTTCAAGATTTTATGTGAATTTGTAATTTTAATTATATTTTTTAAATATTATAATTGTCATATTTTTAAATTTAAATTGCAACTTTAGCTATTTAATCAAATTGATCAAAATCAACATAAAAACCTATATTTTACACTAAAGTGATATAAAAATCCTGCATCATTTTGTTATATATCATCACAAAATTTGATTAATTTTGATGAAATAGCTAAAGTTGAAAATAAAGTACCATTATAATATTTAAACATTATGACTAAAATTATAAATTACTTTAAAGTTGAAATAAAGTATCATTATAATATTTAAAAATTATAACTAAAATTATAAATTACTTTAAAATTATGAAATCTATGAGTTAAACTCATATTACGTTATCAAATCAACGTAAAAGTAAGAAACAAAGTAATTTATTCTAGTAGGCATTGAATTATAGCTAAAACTAGTCAAAAATCTATGTGTTGCATAGGTTGTGTTTTTATTTATATTTTAAATAAATATTTAATTAAAATTTTAATATATTAGTAATTTGTTGATTTGTGATTACTAAAAAAATATTTTTAATAAAAATGAAAAAGATAATATAATTATAAAAATGTGATGTTTTGTTACTTTTTAATAATAAAATGATAAAAAGTGAATACATTTAAAAATCTTTTAAAAGCATAAAAAGTAAATTATTAATGAAATGCTTGCAATACATATACATGAATTTAAAATTTAATAAATATTAAATAAAATAATAAATAAAAGATACATGAAATATTTAATTTTATATTTATTATAAGGTCATATTTATTCTTTCATGTACATGAAAAATTTAACAATGACTTGTCATATCAGCAAATATATAGCCAAACTCAAAAGTATTTCGTCACATCAATATCTTTGTCTTGGCTTTAATATATATAT
This sequence comes from Omphalea diandra, assembly GCA_949677035.1. Taxonomy (NCBI): domain Eukaryota; kingdom Viridiplantae; phylum Streptophyta; class Magnoliopsida; order Malpighiales; family Euphorbiaceae; genus Omphalea; species Omphalea diandra. The sequence continues at coordinate 7,066 of CATIWR010676242.1, read as the reverse complement.
ATATATATATATATATACACACACACACACACACACATATATATGTGTGTGTGTATATATATATATGTATGTATGTATACACACACACACACACACACACACACACACATATATATATGGAGTCCTCACATCTCTCTCTAGAAGAAATGGATTTCTTGGAATGTAGCACAAAGAAACCCAAAAATAACAACGGAGAAGGAGGGTTGTCAACTAAGATTGTTAAGGAAACCGTAGTGGATGAAACCCTGTTAAGGGAGCTACAAGAGGCGGTGGCCAATGACTTGCCTTGCAAGGTTTCATTTAGGATAACCTACTGAATTGAGAAGATGCTAAGATATCTAATCCATTGGTAGACATTGAGGATTGGATTTTTGATGATGAAGAGATTTTTATGGACTAGGAAGAAGAGGAGGATTGTCCTATCATAAAAGTAACCAAGGAGGAGAAGGCTCGGTTGAGACAACCTTGGCAACAAACCATAATTGTGAAAGTGTTAGGGCGATTGTAGGTTATAATTATATGTTATTAAGGATAAAGGTTCTTTAGAGGCCCAAAGCTCATCTAAATCTTATGGTTATGGATAATGGGTACTTTCTGGTTGAGTTTACATCTAAGGATGATTATGAATTTGCTAAGTTTGAGAGGTCATGGATGATTTTAGATCATTACTTGATTGTTAAGGAATTGACTCCAAACTTTGATTTGGAGCATGATAAAATAGAGAAGATGTTAGTATGGATAAGAATTCCTTGTCTCCCTATTGAGTATTATGATTATGAATTCCTAATAATGGTAGGGGAGAAGATTGGAAAACCCGTTAAGATCGATTAGGCTATAGACTTTCCGACTAAAGGCAAGTTTGCAAGATTTTATGTGGAAGTTGACATCACTAGGCCTTTGCTAACTAAATTTAAATTGAGATGCAAGATCAAAAGGATTGAATATGAAGGCATACATCTGGTATGCTTTGAATGTGGAGTCTATAATCATCGAAAAGAGTTTTGCCCAAGTAGTATAATTGAACCACTATAGGGGATGAGAGAGGGGCAACCTCTCAATAAGGATAAGATAAGTGGTGAGCGGGAAGGCGTAAAGGTGGGGGAGGTTGTTGATGAAAGAAGAGATAGTTTGTTGGTTGTTTCGAAAATTATGGAGGCATTTGGACCTTGGTTGCTGGCTAAGAGGAAAAATAAGAGAGGGGAGAGAAAGAAATTAGGAACAGTGTTTAGGAAGAAAGGTGAAACCTTGCCCAATTCTATTAATTTGAATAATGTTATTAAAGAAAAGTTAAAGTTTTCATTTTTGAAGAACTTAGAGAATGATGGGATGGGCCTTGATTTAATGAATGGGTTTGAGAATGGTAAGGAGAGTGAGTTACGGTTGACAAATATGGGTTATATTAAAGGTACATTAAAGAATAAAAGGGAAAAGGCCTAATGTGCAAATTAATGAAAATGCTTTTAGGAGTAACCAATCCCATAATGGGCAGGTAAAACACATGGATGTTTTAAAGGAGAATAAGTAAGCTCAAGCTAGAAAACATACAAATAGGGTATTGTCAGGCTGCAGCTGAAAAAGAGCATATCTTGGCGCAAGGTTCGAAGAAAGGTATGGAAATCATGCGCACGGTGGTTGTTCATAGGTCGAGAGAGGTTTCATATCACTTTCCCTCTGTAATTAGAGGGGAAGATCCTATGGAGCTCCACTAGGACCCTCTGGATGATACTGACAGCCTTATGGATGAAGATGGGATCGACAATGGAAAAGAGGATGATGGCAAGTCTGTAAAAAGTGATAAGAACTTCATGGTTCAAAAGAAAGTCAAAGAGATTATTTGTCACTCTAATTAAGTGCTCGATTGCTTGTGGAATGGTGTTGATGATTGTTATGTAAGGTTGGGCGTTACATTTGATACCTTTTTGTATGGATTTATTAATTTGAAATTGCCAAGGTGTCACCTTGAGGGAGTTTAATTGCGTGCTTAAAGATATGTTACAACTTCACAAACTTTGTGTTTTGGGTCCGTTAGAGCCCAAAGTGTTAAGGTAGGAAGCTGATCGAATTTGCAATGCCTTGGACTTTGATTACTAGTTACATGTGGAATGTTACAACTTTAATGAGGGTATATGGGTCCTCTAGTAAGATAGTGTTGATATTAATGTAGTTAAAACTCATGCTCAGTTTGTTCTTCTTTAAGTAAGCCAAAATAAGAGGGGCCTCATCGGATGCTCTCAGTTGTCTATGGCAGTCCTTGTCACCATCTTAGCAAATATTTGTGGCATGATTTATCTAAAGACTCCCTGGATTTCTCAGACCCATCGATGATAGTTGGGAATTTCAATTTGGTGGTGTCTATTGAGGAGAACAACTCTAGTAGTAAGCATTCTATTCAAAGAAGTGCAAACTTTATTGAATGGATTTTTGATCGAGGCCTTGTAGATATGGGGTTTTCTGAAGCGAGGTTTACGTAGTCTATAGGTTAGTAGGAGCATTCCTATAAAGGCGTTTGACTTGATAGGGCCTTGTGCACTATTGACTATAAACATTTATTTTCAAAAGCTGAAGTTGTTCATCTTCCCAAGCTTCAATCAAATCATGTTCCACTTCTTATAAGATTAAAGCCAAGAAATAAATCGTACTCTCCTTATTGCTTATGTTTAGAAGCTACTTGGCTAATGCATTTTGATTTCCATAATGTGATTAAGGATAATTGGGACAATCACAATTCTTCAGTGGATAATAATAAGAAGATGGTGTTAGCTTCATAAATTTACATTAAATAGGTGTTTGGTAGAATTTTCAGAGGAAGCAGGTTATGGGCTCGTATAGGGGGAATTCAAAGATGTCTTACTAAATCCCATAACCCACGCCTAATTGTGTTAAAATTGAATTTTCAAAAAGAGTTGGAACTGGTGTTACAATAGGAGGAAATTTTCTGGTTTCAAAATCACGGTAGGAGTGGATGCTTCAACATTAGTTCGACGCAGTTAAAATATAATTACTGCTCTTAAAGATCAAGTGGGTAACTGGGTGACCAATTCAGATAGCCTTAAGCAGTTGGTTTTGAGTTACTATGAACATTTATTTAGTATAGGTGATTGTTGTGATATTTCTCTTATTTCTAAAGGATGTTTCCCTAGACTATCCTATGATCACCTATAGGTTATTTCTAACCCCTTAACAATGGAAGATATTAAGAAAGGTCTCTTTGACATGTCCCTGTTAAAAGCTCCAGGACCTGATGGGTTGCATGCTAGGTTTTAACAACTTATGTGGTCAATGGTTGGGCAATCGATTGTCAAGTTTTGTATGGACTTCTTTAGCATTGGTGAGCTTTCACAGGGAATCAATTACACATTTTTTAGTGTTAATTCCTAAGGTTGATGTACCCAAACGGTCTAACAGTTGAGATCAATTAGCCTCTGCAATGTAAATTATAAGATTATAACTAAAGCTATGACAAATAGGTTGAAAAAGATTCTTCCCCTTATTGTTTCCCCTAACCAAAGTAGCTCCGTTCTTAAAAGGCAAATTGCAAATAATGTTATTATCTATCAGGAGGTTCTCTATTATATGATAAAGGAGAAAGGAACGATCGATCAAATGATCATTAAAATTGATTTGGAAAAGGCTTATAATAGGCTTTCATGGGACTTTATTAAGGATACTCTCATTGAGGAAAGGTTGAATCAAGATTGGGTATGCAATATTATGAGTTGTGTTAGAACGTCAAGAATGTCCATTAACTAGAATAGGGAGCATATTGGGTGGTTTAAACTAGAGAGAGAAATTTGGCATGGAGATATCATCTCTCCTTACCTTTGTGTGTTATGTATTGAAAGGTTAAGGCATATGTTCAATAAGGCGATTCAAGATGGTGAGTGAAAGTTAATTCATTTAACCAGACAAGGTCCCCAACTTTCCTATCTTTTTTTTGCAAATGATTTAGTGTTTTTTGCAAAGGCAATGATGGAACAAATTTATAATGTTATAGCCTATGTTAACAAGTTTTGTAATGGATCAGGTTAGAAGGTGAATCTTCGCAAGTCTCAATTTGTTATCTTTGGTAATGTTAATAGTTGCATTGCAAATGACCTCTCTTACGTCTCAGGCATTCCTTTAGCTAATAATTTAGTAGTAAGTATCTCAGGTTCCTTTGATTCATGGAAGAATGCAAGGTGATTTATATAATAATGTTTTGGACTGTATCTCTACTAGGTTAAAAGGTTGGAAAATGAACTACCTTTCATTTACGGGTCATATGGTTTTGGCTCAGTTTGTTTTAATGTCTATTCCTCTGTATCACATGCAATCTGCTCTTATTCCCATTGGTGTTTTTTTTTAACATTAATAGGATGATTCGTTCTTATAGAGAGGAAATGAGGAACGCAATAGAATGAGGTTAGTCAATAAAAGGTGGTGACTAAACCTAAGGCTATGAGAGGGCTTAGTATTTGCAATATACACCTTATGAACCTAGTGTTATTGACTCAAATGGGTTGAAGACTTATTCATAAGAAAGAAAGCCTTTGGGCTCATGTGATTAGACACAAGTATGTGCGCCAACATATTGGAGTTTCAAGTTTCGTGTAGAAAACAACTTCTAATTTATGGCAAAGGCTCGTCAAGGCCGCTCTAATTCTTAAAGGAATGTATGCCTTGGTCAATAATAGTAACTCGATAGAATTTTGGCTAGATGTTTAGTTGGGTGAGGGTCCTCTTATTCAGGTGTTATAGAGGGAGATTAATCTAGTAAAGCTTCATCGAAATGTCAGTGATTACTAGATTAAAGGAGTAGGATGGAATTGGAGCTCTCTTGGGAATTTGCTTCCCTATTGCAATCAGAGGAGGCTAACTACAATTATGTTAAGGGAAGTTGAGGAAAAGAACTTAGTGTGCTGGGGCCTGACCAACACAGGTTTATTTCCTATTTGCTCAGCTTATATGGCTTCGTTGGATCTCTTGAATCATCCTAAGGTAAATCTAAAAGAAAGTTTCGAGGATGGATGTGCTTAGCAGAGTGAGGTCTTTCCTTTGGCTTATTATTCATGGGAAAATCATGTGCAATGCAGAAAGATTTTGAAAAAAGTTAACTTCTGATATTAGATGTGTAAGTTGCCAAGATTCAATAGAAGATTTGAATCACCTCTTAGCCAAACAGGTGTGGCGTTCCTTATTAATTGAGGAGGAGTTTAGAATCCAACAAATTTTTAAGTTTCAAAGACTAAATTGATTATAACTTAAGGAAGCAAGGTACAGGTGAATATTTGTATAATTGGAATGTGATGTTTGCTACTACAAAATTGGCTTCAAAGACAATTTGAGGAGGTTCAAAAAACTTTTTGTGTAGTTGATTTAAACCAAGGAAGAGGAAACAAGAAGTTGTTCAATTTGGTGTGTTAGTCCCCTCCTCCTGCAGATTGGATCATGCTTAACTCTAATGGTTGCTATAAGAGTAATAAGCTTATGGCTAGTAAGGGTGGTCTCTTAAGAGACTTGTGTGGCAAATGGTTGAGTAGGTTTACTTTTAATATGGGGCATTGCAGTGCGATTGAAGCTTGGCAATGATTTAGGGGCTTAAGCTGGCATTGCCTTGTAGGTACAAGAAGATCATTTTGGAGATAGATTCTATGTTGTTGCAAATTAGCATAGAGGGTAGTTGTGTCCTAGGCTTTCTTTAGCTAATCAGATTTATACTTGTCGACAGTTGATGAATCAGAATTGAAAGAATAAAGTAAATCATATATATAGAGAAAGAAATAAAGCTACAAATTATTTAGCTAACGTGGCCCTCCTTCATGATTGGGGTCTTGTTATTTTACAGTAACCACCTTCGGGGATCAAAGGTATCTTAAGAGAAAGTATAAAGAGATCAACTTGGCTTAGATGGGTTCCTAGAGCTTCTTGTGTTTTTGGTAGCAAGCTTGGTGTTCCGTGGGCTTTTCCCCTCCCTTATTTTTTTTTTAAGAAAAAAACATTGATTTTATGCAACCATGTCACTTAACTATTATTAATATAGAATCTAAATAATTAACAATTTTCAGGCTACCATAGTAAGGATGTCACAATATTTTGTATTTTAAAATAATTATTTAAAATGATAAATTTTATGATAAATTTTGCCTATATTATTATAAACGTTGTAAGAGACAATTTGTTAATTTAAAAATATAAAATATAGTATTATTACATCAATATTTTAATGGCTTAAAATGTTCAATTGGTTGGATTTTATTAATTATAATTTTAATGATAATTAAGTAATTTGATTGCATAAAATTAATTTTTATGATTATAATAAAATTTTGAATATGATTTAGTGATTACCAGAGTAAATTACTTTTAGTTTTAAGTGATAAATTATGATTATTGCAAATTTTAAATTAATTCAAAATTTTATTTTAATAGATAATCATTCACTTTCTGTAGATTTTATTATTTATAAAACATTATCTAATGTATAATAGGTTATATTTATTAACACAATTCAGATCTAAACAAAAATAAATAAATGTGTTAAAGAAATAAAGTTTCAATTATAGATTGATAAAGTTTTCTTAGAAAAAAAAAAAAAAGGATTGAGAAAAGGGAGGAAAAAAGAAAAGAATCGAAAGTCTGCTCTCATCGTAACTCCCTCCACTTCTTCTCTTTCCTTTGCAGTTTCTCTTTTGATCTGCGTCAACCGCTCCTTGCCATAAGGTATCTGTCTTTCAGTTTCCTTTTTATTTTTCTCTATCAGTTGGATTTGATTTCGCTAGCTTCATTGGTTTTATGTCTTGCAAAATTTTTTAATTGAAATAAATAATCAATTGTAGAGTAGAAAACGACGCAAAATGGGTTACAGAATTGTGATCATGGGTATATGGAAAGTAATAAGTAGAATAAATTCTTTTCACCAGTAACTAGCAGCAACCCATGATTGATTCTAGCCTTTATTTCCAAGCCCAGTTTACTTTTTCTGCAAAATGTAAGATTCTAAACTTCGATTCCTCTTTATCTGCTGTTTTTATAGATAAATGCGTATCATTTGGATTTGTTTATATATATATATATATATATATATATA
>CATIWR010676156.1:0-10371 GCA_949677035.1 Omphalea diandra | reverse complement strand
TTTGTATATAGAGATGATGTTCAAGATTATTACCCTCACAAAACAATCATGGAAATGAAGCCTAATGAGATCAGCAGGAATGCCAGTATCATTAGCCAGTGAATTTTTAACTGTGCTTCTTACTATGGTCTCAGCCAATGGGCATGTTTTTTCATAAAACCCTTTCTTCAACGGAGATGAGAGAGTTGGAGAGATGATCAAGAAGATGTGGAGAAAGAACCCTAAATAAGTGTATAACTTCTCCATGCGCAGGAATCGAATAGACTAAAAGTTGTATCAAGATATATGTTTAAGCACATAACACAACCCTTGCTTACTGTCTTATTTATAGCGGCCAAGGGAGTAATAAAACAGACTATTTCGTAGAAGTTTCATGGGATAAAGACTGGACTTTTTAAGCTAAAGAAACTGTTATGCAAAATCAATAGTGATCAAGGGAGCGCTAAAAACTGATTGTTTCATAGAAGTTTCATGGGCTCTTAAGCTTAAGAAAATGGTATGCAAAACTAATCAATCAATCAGTCAAAAATGCATAATTAATTATGGTCAAGAAAAGTTTATTAATAATGGAAAACATTCCTTTCAGTTTTTACCCATTAAATTCTGTTCTTCTTTCTACAGAGTGCTGATTCGTCGCAAATTCACGAACCAAAGAAGTCTTTGATATGCAACTTCTTCTAATTTTCTGTTGAGTTTGTGACCAAACGAAAAATGAGCCACATTAAGTCTTCCACTTTTCATTGAAACGTAATCGTTTTGCTCCTTTCTTTTTCTTTTCGTTAGCTGCAACATTTTCTCTAACCAATTAGAAATGTTGAATGTAGCATCAGTTAATATGATTAGATAGATGGATATTTGAGTGGCAAGTGTTTGAATTTTGATTTTATATAGAATTTTGTGATTTCCTCCTTAAATTTTACAAGGAAAGAGTCAAACAAAATTCATTATAAATGATAGATCATATTAGGGCTTCCAAGAAACTTACTTGTATTGTATACGAAAAATATTTTCTAAAAAATCTTTTTTATGAAAATAATTTATTTTTTATTATTTGAAACAACACTAGAAAATAATAAAAAAATATTTTTAATATTTAAATATATTATAGAATATTGTTTTTTAATTTACAACAAAAAAATATTTAAACTAGAGAATTTTCATATGTTTATTGTTTATTATTGAATATATATATATATATAATAAATTTTCACCATATAGTAAAAAAGGCAAAATAATAACTATTGACTTAGTTTAATAAGTGAGATGATTTAATGCTTAAAATGGGAAAAAAAAAACAAAATAATACCGAAATTATTCATATGTAGAAATATGAAGAGTTTAATTCTAGTCTACAATTGTGAGCAGGAAATTGGTGGTTTTCTCTTCACTTGGCCAATTAACAATTTACTGATACATGTAATAAATTGCATGTCACACACACACACACACATATATATATATATATACATCCATAAAGAGCAGTGTTTTCTTCGGTTCCCACGTACTGAAAACAAAAAGAATACTTGTTGTCTTGTTTACGAAACCGAGTTGATCAGTACGCAGTCAAGTCAATTAATAATTAATTAATAATGCTAGTCCAAATTAACGAATTGAAAATTTTGTTTTGGTGATTTTTTTAAAACAAATTCTAAATGAATTTTATGACCCACTAAACACGAGAAATGTCAATTTATAAATAAATTAATCAATAATTTATGTATTACGCAGCCATAATTTAATAAAATTAAAATATTGATGACAAAATATGTTATTAAATAAATATTTTTAAAATAAATAATATATAATTTTGTTATGTGTAGTGGTTTAGATTTTAATACAATATTCAAAACTAAAAACAAATTGATGGCTGTTTTAATCAAAAAAATAGTTGTTAAAAAGAAAATTTATGGTCTTTTAACATCAATAATAAATTTAAAAGCGAAAAATAACTATTGGTCGTTATAGTGAAAGTTAACTTACTTTAATACAGTAGAATAAGTGTTAAAAAGAAAAAATCATGTCCTTTTCGTCATCTAGTGTGTTTTCATATGTACTTGAAATGAGAAAGATGGGTATATGAATATGATGTTCTTCAATTTCCATCCACGCAGTCCTAATTAATTAGATGAGCAATAGACAGATTCTTTCATGCAATCAACAACACAAGCTCAAAGAAAATTTCTCATCAACTTCTCAAGTCTTAAAATAAAGCATCTTCAGAGAGTTTTATAGCAAACTGGTCATATGTTATAAAAAAAAAAAAAAAAATTCCTTGATTGAGTGAGACAGAAAGCAAAATGGTAATCAATTACTATCAACTTCAAATGCAGATGCAGAAATCTTTAAGATCCTTTGCTACGTGACAAGGAATATGCATATGTGTCGGTGTTATTTTGTTGAAAATATTATGTTCTCAAATGCCTTATATTATTTTTTATTAATTGAAAAAATTAAATATTATTATTATTAAAATCTTAAAAATGACTAATGTGACTTAAAATATTAAAAAGTAGAATTTCTTATTTCAATATAAACTAGAAAAATATAAAATGGGTTCTCAATATTTAGAAAAGGATTTCTTATTCCAACTATAATCATTATTATTTATTTTAAAAAAGAAAAATTTATAGAAAAAAAAGTAATTTTATCATTGACTTTTTGGTTAATTTGAGTAAATTAAATGTTACAGCATAGTTCGGTTTTAATTGAATATTTATAAATTTTCGAGATTTTAAAAATGAAAAACATGTATTGTCTTGAATTTTCAATTTGGTTTGGTTTCATGCAAATTTGAGACAATTTAATTTGATTTGTTGGTTCGTTCGTTCGAGATGTTAAATTCAGTTCAATATCAATTCGAGTATTATGTTATTTTAATTTATTAGAAAAATAATTTTTCTATTCTTAAACTTTATAAACCAAAATCACTTTTAATCATTTAAAACTAGAATAAATAACTGATTATTTGACAAATGATAACTAATAACTTACATGTTAAATGTTAAATTGAAATTATTTTTAATATTTACTATTAATTTTTAATTGATAATTAATAAATAATATAATTATTAGTTACTAAGAGTAATAATTATTAGTTGTATATACTAATTGAGTGGATTAACTAGTAAAACTATATATATATATATATCAATTTAATTTTTTGTATTCAAAGTAGTTATAATACAATTCGGTTCTCAATTTAGTAATATAAAATCTTCAATGTCATTTCAATTAAAAAATCGATACGATTCAATTCAAATATTTTACTGTTCAAATACAGAATTATCAATTCTAATTCAATTTAATTTAGAAAGCTCTGAATCTCATGCTTACCCTTATTAGATGCATATTATTGTTAAAATCAAAGAATAAATCTGAATTAAAATATTATGTTATCAAAATTCCTATACTATTATTTTTTTTACTAATTAAAGAAACTAAATGTTAACTTAATTGGCTTACTTATCACATAATAAAATAAAAATTACATTCAGCTGTTGCTTATCACATAATAAAATGAAAATTGCATTCAGCTATTTAACTAAGTAAAACATCTCAATCTAATTAACAACCAAATAACTAATTTAGCTTAAAAAAAAGTATATGACACAAAATTAATGGATAAACGATGCACTGTCTGTTTCCCGGTACTTGCTTTGATTGGTAAAATAAAAGTAAACATTGACCCAGAAAACACCTTTGGGTTTGGTTTGATTGTTCTTGTTGACCCTAAACTCGGACAAAAGCGTAGTAGTTGGTTTAGTTTGATGGCTCTGACTACATTACCAAAAGCAAAGAACTATGGCGTGGACTTGAAGTCTTCCATATAATATGGCAGATTATAATGAGTGTGACATCTGCTCTTTCATCTGTTATGGTAGTAATCAATCATATTTTATGAGATTTGTTGAAAAAAATATATATACAATGTTTGACGTCGCAAGTTGTCGTTCACATAATTTTGTCTTATTTAACCTTTTTGAGAAAAAAAAAAAAAAGAAAAAGAGAATTTTTAAAAAATTTAATTAGACTCTGATTAGTACTTTACTTATTAATTTATGTTTGTTATTAAATGGGATACGTATAATTGGAATAACTCTCCATTTAAGTTTTATTTATTTTATAAAAAATAATTATCTTTAAAAAATATTTTTCAAAGAATGAGAAAATTATTTTATGAATAATATATTCTTGATATTTGAATTACATTATAAAAATATTAAGTTTCTTTTAGTTTATAAGATTATCATAAAATATATTATTTATAATAATTATTATTTAATATAAAATATATTAAAAGTAAAAAATTTTGTGAGTTTTGTCGATCGCGAGTGACTACTACAAGTTGATACCAATGATAAATATCAATAGTTACAGATGACTAAGAACAATAAATATATATGCACTTATATAAATATTTTTTATTAAATTATACAAAAAATAAAATTTTGTTGAGTCTCATCAAACGTCGGCAACCACTAGCGACTAATAATAAATATTGATATTCAATGATGACCAATGACAATATATATATATATAATTGATGTTTTATTAAATAAGTTTGTTAAAATCTAAAAAACGACTTTTTTTTGAAAAAAGAAAGTTAAGTTTATTTAAAATAACTTGATTTTCATTAGTCAATAAAATATTTTCTATTAACTAATTTTATTAAGTATGTCAAAAATTAAAAATGTAAAGATATTTTCAATAAAATATTTTTTGCAAAAATGAGGCTCTTTTTATTTCATGAAAGATATTTTATAATATTTTGTTTATATTTGATATATTTAAAAAATTTTAATTAATAAAAAATCAAGTCAATTATTTTAAAATTTTGATAAATTCATCTAAATGAAAAATAAATTATATATATATATTATCATTGATCATTATTGACTATGACACCCATCATCCATTATTATCAACAAGTGGTAATCATTGACAATTAGTGGAATATATAAAAAAAATTATTTCTAATATATTTTTATATTAAATAATAAATAATATAGATACAAAATATTTGTGGTTTAAACTTTCTTAGAATCTTATAAATAAAAAAATTAATATTTTTATAATATATTTCAAATATCAAAAAACTATTTCAAAATATTTTTTATGAACAAAAAAAATCTAATTATATTTTTTTATTTAGATAAATTTTTAAAATTCAAAAAATAATGTCAACTTTATAATTTATTTTTAAAAAATAATTTAATTTTTTAATTAAAATATTTTTATTAATTAATTTAAATATGCTAAATATTATAAAATACAAAATTTTTCAAAAAAAATATTTTTCATACAAGAAATGAAGTCGTAAAACAGAAGTGTGGATTATTTTAATTTGACCAAAAAACAAATGTGCACCTCTTTTTATGGGATTAAATAAATAATTTCACTTTCAAGTTTACTGTTTATTGATTAAACGGGCAGCTTTGATTTTGATGTACTCTTTCATTTTATTTTAATGAAAATTGGTACATAGTATTAAGGAATTGTCCATTTAATTGAAATTTAAATAATTTTTACATTAAAAAAAATTAAACTTTTTCTCTTTTTCTTTTTAATCCGTCCACCATATGTATGCCTCTTTATTTTTGTTTTCGCCTATCCACTCTCCACAGTATCTATTAAAAGTCAATAACAAGCTAGTTGAATTCTGAATCCTGAAAGCTATATATTACTTAAAATATATAAATATTAATAATTTAAAATATTCATTATATAAATAAATAATATATTTATATACACATTATTTTTTATCTGTATTTTGTATAATTATTTATTTTTATCATTCCATTTTCATTAGCTGTTTCGAACTTTAAGATTACTATGTCTTGTTTTAACTGTGATTCAAAACATAATAAATTCAATTCTACTCTTTGATCTTTTATCATCTGCTGCCTTTGCTTTGTAATCATATAGAATTTCTCCTTAAATTATTGATATTCATACTTGCAATAAAGCTTCTCCATTTCCAAATTGGGAAGCTGATTCTTTACAATCCAAAATTTAGGAATAGAATAGATAAAATAAAGAGCAATAGCACATTAATAACTGAGCGACCCTATTTATAAAAATTGGAGCATTATATCTCATTAAAAAACAAAATAATAAAACATCTATCGATGAAGCTTATAGCTATTGAAGTGATTTATTCAAGAATTACTTTATTGAAAATTAATAAATTTACTCTTAAAATTGTGTTACATAATATTAAAGAAATAAATTAATAGATAATTTTTTATTACAATTAGCTTACGGATGTATATATAGTTTGCAAGTATCTGTTAATTTTATTTTGATAATGAAGTAGTTAATATTATTTGTTTGATTGATTGTTGCAAATTACTTCATTAAAACTTAATAATTTTTAATAGATAATGGTTTGTTATAAGTAATTACATAGATAATTATAAGTTTGAAAATTTTAATTTATTATTTAATTTACTTGACAAATAATTTTGTTGTAAAATAATAATTAAATTATAATTATTATTTATAAATTAATTATTTAATTAATTAAGTAATTGTTTAATTAAAAAAATATTAATTTTTTAAAAAATTTTATTTTTGTAATCATACGTGCGGGTTCATGACTAATCTCTCAGAAAATCAAAGGCCGGAGTTTGTGAATTGTGCATAATTGAAAGAGAGAAGTTAGCAGTAGAGGAGACGAGAGTGTAACGATAGATTGAGAGCTAAGAAAGACAGTTTTAGAAAGCAGGGCTGTAAAGCGGTAGAAATAGAAACCATACTATCTTGTAATTGTTTGCTAATGGGCTAAACCAAATGTTGGGCTTTCCTCAGTGGCCTTCTCTTGTCTCGTCGGGAGCCATTGATGAAGGTGAAAATCCATCATCATCACTATCGGATCAGCCTCTCCAACCTGCACAAAAGCATTGTAGTCCATATATATGCATTGGCTATTTCAGAATTTTTTCAGTTTTTTTGGGTTATTACTCTTTTTTTTTTTTCGTGGATATAACAAACACCCCCCCAACCCCCCACACACACACCAAAAAGGTGTCAATTTATCTCAAATCTACCATGTCTTTGAACAGAGATCAATACATAAACAATTATATCAACTACCTAAATGTGTTTTTAGCTAATTTATGGGCCGTCAATTACAATTTTTCTTGACAAAATAAGGTTTATTGGGCTTAAATTGCAAATTTAAATTCTTGGACAAATATGATATCAAACCAAAACTTATTGGTTTTCATCATTTTACTTTTTTTTTTTTTTTTTTTGGGGGGGGGGGGCGTCAATTTAACCTAAGATTAGTACAAATTTTCATCATTTTTCAGAGAAAAAATGTCATAAATTTTAATTAATAACTAATTGAATGTTGGGATCAGCTTGAACCATCCATCTAAACAAAAACTAAAATAATCATGACTCATAATTTGTGAAGGAAACGTCTAAATTGCACGAAATCTCAAAATTATTCTCTCAAAAATTACAGACCAGAAAATTATATTTGAAAAAATAAATCTAACACATAATTAAAGCGAACACAATGATGATGAAACAAGGGCGCCAAGTGAACCCAAGTTATTGAATCCAAATAAACACACACCTAAAAGTATCAAAATCCATTATTCTCAATAAAAGATCCTGTAGAAGAGAATCTAGTTCACGATCCTACAGTTTGTTCTAACTTCCCCTTGTGAGCCAGTAAGCACCTCAATCGAACCCATGTGTACCATAGCAGAAGCAAACTTAGAAGCCCATGTTCTTGGATGGTTCACATTACTCTTCACTATCTTCTTAGTCAAAGAGCTATCCCAAAGTACCTGATCTGAAAACAATAAACCCTTGTGCCTCATCAAGTTCCTGTAGTAGTTATTATCAAGTCCGGTTGGTGTTAAGGGGTCAAAAGACACAACAGGGTCATCAACCGCAGTGGTATTGGCAGGACTGGGACACTTGGTTCTCAAGTACATAGCATAAGAATTGTCCATGGAAGGATCTTGTTGATTCGTTGCATTGAAGGAATATAGACGTTTAGAAAATGAAGAGCAATGCGAATCACCAATGGAGTGTACACCAGATAGTGTCACCATTTCCTCTAGTGATAAACCCTTCTTTGCAAAGTTATGTTTTAACTGGATTACATTAAAGAATTCATCTGGGAGGTTCTCAGACACTTCATTGATTAATGAAATGGTTCCGTCGCGGCGGCCGCTGGGAACTTCATAGTACATGCCACCGGCGAGAAGAACACTGTCACGAGCTGCAAAGGCAATTATATCTGCACATGAAACTGTGTGAGGACAATGAGCCTCTATTTTTGACTTTGCTTCATCTATGACCTCGAAACCTGCTATTGCTTTGTTTCCCATGCTTTCTTTCTCTGCTTTGTGCCCTGGAGTGGAATCAAGAAGAATTGAAGCATCGCAACCCTATTGAAACAGAAAAAAGAAAAATAGTGAACAAAGTAATAATTAAAAAAGATGCGAACTTTTATTTATTTATTCTCATTTTGTATACAATAGTCTATGTAAAAGATTTAATATATACGTTTCCACCATAGTATAATTTAAAAGAAACATTATAATTATTGCTAAAACAACTAAAGAATAAAAAAGTTAACATTTGAATATAAAGATTATGTTCGAGATTATTACCCTTACAAAACAGTCATGGAAATGAAGCCTAATGAGGGCCGCAGGAATGCCAGCATCACTAGCCAGTGAATTTTTAACTGTGCTTCTCACTATAGTCTCAGCTAATGGACATGTTTTCTGATAAAACCTGATCTTCAAAGGAGATGAGAGAACTGGAGAAATGATCAAGAAGATGTGTAAAAAGAACCCTAAATAAGTGTGAAACTTCTCCATGTATAGGAATCCAATAGGCTAAAAGTTGTATCAAAAAATTATATTTAAGCATGCAACACAACCTTTGATTGCTGTCCTATTTATAGTGACCAAGGGAACAGCAGACTATCCCTTAGAAGTTTCATGGTTTTCTTAAGTTACGGAAAATGATACTCAAAAATAATTAATGATAAAGATAGAGTAGAGGCGTGTGCTACCCACAAACCTTTTTGTATAATAATAGACTTAATAAACGGATTTGACTGTGACAACATGCAAATAAACAATTGAAAGGCGTGTCTTTCTTACGACTCTTTCTTGATAGTATTAATCTATTAATCTAAGATGAGAATTGATGAAGAATATATATATATATATATATATATATATATATATGTCGTTGGTGCATGCATATATTAGCTGTGCCAACTGCCAAGTGGAACATATTTTATATATATATATATGTATGTATGTATATATATATAGAGAGAGAGAGAGAGAGCTTATGAGGTCAAGAAAGGTTGACTAATAATGGAAAATGTTTTAAATTTTTACCAAATAATATTCTGTTCTCCTTTCTAGGTGCTATGCATATATATTGGTGGGCGTGGTGTGTCCATATGCCCTTCAAAACCATGGAAACTAATGCGCGTAGATTTTAATATATGTATATATAGTACAACTTAATTAATCAATAGCTCAATCTATTGTAGTAACTATGTACTACATTTAAGAAAGTGAGTGTACTCTGAGGTAGTAGGGGAATTATCAATTATATATGTAGATACGAAATTTCCAGTATATATATATATATATATATCATGGCACCTTACAAAGATTTCAACATTGAACAAAAGAGTCATTATTACTATTGCTATACTCGCTCCAATAATAAATTTTAAATAAATTTAATATTTATTTTTATCAATTACTTAAAAATTGATATATAAATAGTAATTAAAATTTATTATTATTTTATAAAAAATTATTATCAAGCAAATAAAATAATAAAATTTATAATTATAATTAGTATAATAAATTTGGATAATGATATAATTTTTTGATAAAAAATAAAAAAAATTGTGGTTTCATTTGTTCTCTTGTTGGCTTTGTATATTTATTTTAATTTATTTATTTTTTATTATATAAAAATTAAATATTGATTATTATGAATAAGCAGAATTTCTTATATTATTGATTTTTTAAAATTATTTTTATATGAAAAACTTTATATATTGTTAAATTTTCTATATTTGCTTTGGATTAATTGAGAAAGCTAATTGCATAATTATTCACGTATTTGTCATATGACAAAATAAAAATACATTATATTATCATTCGTCAAAAATATGATCTTGTTGATGCAATTACTTGATAAGCGACAAGTGCTTGAAACTGAATTTTGAGATCAAAATTAATTATATATAAATTAATTTATTTTCAATTTCATAATTCCTTTACACTTTATAATTGTACTTCGTAAAAATATCACATATCTCAATTGTAAAATTTTATTCTCACTGCATATTAGATTATGGAAATT
>CATIWR010676123.1:0-32687 GCA_949677035.1 Omphalea diandra | reverse complement strand
TTATTATTATTATTATTATTATTATTATTATATTTACATGCTAAAGAAAAATTTATAAGCATACAAATACCTAACTGGAGGGAGAAAGTTATAACTTACTCAGAATCATATTCTAGATCATATTTAGACATTATATCTTTCGATGATTTAGATTCAGTTTGTAGTTCCATTTCATCTTCTAATTGAGTATCTTCATTTTCCTAGTTTAAATTTATGAACGACTCACTTGGATTATTTGAACTTCTAAGTGACTCATCATCCACAATTTCAATTGAAGGCAACTTTTCAACATTCTCTTGAAATGGAGCTTGAGATGATATCTTAATATATTCATCCTTGATTTTAACAAATGATCTAGGTTTTATTTTAAATACTGCTCACAAATCAATTTTATTTCGTCGTAAATTAGGATAAGGATCACAATTCTCTTGACAAACTTATAATGCCAATATAAATTATTTATATTTATTAAACTGACATTTATAGTTGATTTTGACTATATTATAATTTTTATGCACTTTCATACCCACATTAGGCATCATATCAAACCATTCACATTTATATAAAATGGTTATTTTTTATCGAAAGTATAAGATACTATGATTGTAGCATCTCAATCAGTCGACCTTAATAGTCATATGCATATTTTTTATAATTGGAACCCTTAATACTTCTTCCACTATTAATTGTTGCCTTACTAGAACCATATTTTTTTAATGTGAAACATGTACCCATTTACAAAGTAAACAAAATACATAGTCACACTTCGTAAGGTACCCTTTACAAGATCTGCAATAAATTGATTTGTGATTCCATTTGTTAGATCATTTGTTTAAAAGAAGCATAACAACTAATTAGCTACATTGGTTATAGAATAATTAGTATTATAATTTATTGTTGTAATATTAACTAGTTTATACTTATATATGACTCGAACCAATATTGAAATTCTATCTCCAGCTTTTTATCAACCTCACTAGTAGATATGCTGGGAAAAGTGTGCTTTAATTTGTCAATGTATAAGCTTCATAAAATTGTAACAATATTAACTATATTTATATAGGATTATTTACAAATGAATAAAATAAAAAGCTAAATTGGTATTATAACTTATTCAACATATTGTGCTACTTCATAATAATTAAAAAGAATGTATGTTTGATCTGTGTGATATTTTTGTTAGTTAACATTTTGTTTTGAAGTCTACTCAATGGTATATTTGAATGGGTGAATATTGACAAATTTCCTGAAATATTGCATATTTTTTAGTGTCCACCATCATCATTTCGAAGTGCTCTTCGGTGCCTTGTATGATAAGAGCAAAATGATGAGGCTTCTTTAACTAAGTATGAATTACATATAGAACCTTTAACTTGAACTTTATTTTTGACATTATTCTTTAAATGTTAAAGAAATCCATAATATAAACATGTTATTAAATTAAAAAGCAATTGATTAAACTGAAATGAAATGTGCAATGGACACAATGAAATGAAACATACCTCTCAAAGGAATCATCTATTTATACTGCACAGACCTTACTAGCTTTGCTTCATATGCTAAGTGTACAATTAGATGTTTTATTAAATCAAAGAAATTTGGAGGAAAAATCCATTCCAACTTACACTAAATCAAGGAAATGTCAATTTACAAACGTGCCATCTTCCTCCCTAATTTATGGTGCAATGAGTTCTTTGAAAAACATACTCAACTCTGTGAGTGGTTTCCATACTTGTAAAGACAATAACACACAAACAACAATATGGAGCAATCACTACATAAACACATGACAATCATGGCTTTTCATGCCAAACAATTTTAGCTTGCACATATCGACCCATTGAGCCATTTTGGTACATACTAATCTGGAAATTGTATTCTTAAGCCATTCACATAAGACTTGTTTACTTTACTTATCCAATGTATATTTTGCCTTTAGATATTTCCCGGTTGTATTATCCCAATGTAACTCTAGAGATGATAAAAATAACTTCAAGTCTTCTCTAGATTAGGTATTATCTTTAAATTTTCCTTCTATATTCATCACCGTATTAAAAACATTCTCAAACACATTCTTATCAATGTGCATGACATTCAAATATTATCTTACCAAATTAGTACTCTAATAAGGCAAAACCCATAATGTACTTCATTTTCTCTACCTAGATTTTGTTCAATTTGATATTTAAGCATTAACCTCTTAAAAACCAACTTCAGTTATCGACATCAACCATAGTCTATTGATTTCCTCTAGTATCTTCATTACTAAACTTATAGGTGGAACGAGATTTTCCACTATTCGATTCCTTTAAAATGTAGTTTTATTCCACCTAAAGTGATGAACAAGCAATAAGAATTTATGGGTATTATCAAACCATGATTGCTTACTACCATTAGGAAGCGTGAAGGCATCAGTACATTCCATGTAATATGGACAAGCAAGTCTGCCTTGAGTTCTCTAACCAGACAATATACCGTAAGAAAGAAAATCACTAACCATCTATAAAAATGCAGTTCGCAACTAGAAACTCTAGTTTATGGAAATATCATGTCCCTACCCTAATTTACCATAACTTTTTCAATTCGGCAATCATGGGTTGCATGAATACATCTAATTTTTATTTAGGATTGTTAAGTCCTAGCATTAGAATAGAAATGAACATATATTCCTCCATACACATCTAAGGAGGCAGATTATAAGATGTTACAATAATTAGCCAACATGAATATTATTGTCCAGATTGTCCAAAAGGTTCAAACCTATAAGTGCATAAGCCCATATGAACATTATGGATTTCATGTGCAAATTGTGGATTCTTTCCATGAAAAGAATGTGGAATATACATATATTCTAATTTTTTTTATAAATTTAATTTAAAAAAAAAGAATTAAAATTTATGAGTACCTAAATTAAACCAGATTGATCTAGTAGTCCTGAACATTCAAACCAAATTTATCTAAAAAATGGTTCAATTCGGAACATATATTTTCTTATTTCAGTCCAATACCAATTCTTTTATTTTTTTTAAATATCTGATTTTTAGTTTAGTTTCAGATAATTTCAAATAGAACCAACCCTAAATGGGTGGCATCACACTTAGGAAGTACTCATGCCTTAGTCAACCTTTAGCTCAAGCATGAGAGAAGTTAAAGCAAAAGGGATTAATGCAACACATAGAGCCCAAAACACTTAAGTATCCTTCACCTTAAGCTGTAACCCTCATGTTTGTTATTACTTTCATCAAGCATTAGGACATTACACCAATCAGTACTAGTGCTTGAAGAACACGATTTATGATCACATCAATAATAGAAAGTTGCTAGACCTTGAAAAGAAACCGTGGCAATTCGGCATAAGGCATAACTTAGTGCATCTTTGTTTTTCTTACATTTTTATAGTTTGTTATGATTTAACATTTCTTATCTCAAATATAGATATTAACATAGTTTGGTTATTCTAATGAATGCTTTTGCTTTTGTTCATTACTCTTATTTATATGATCTAAATACAATTAACAATAAATTTGGTAGGGTAGCAAAATGCTTAGTGAGAGAGAGAGGGGGAAAAAAAGAAGGAAAAAAAAATGAAAATGCGAGTGTCACAAGGAATAAAGAATGGTTGAAAAGGAAAGGATACCCAATGAAATACAACTTCATTATGTAGAAACCTTCCTTAAAAGTGTTAAGTTGCCTATGCAATGAATAAGAATAAAGATGTTATTAGAGAAAGTAACAGAAAAAGATAGGATGAGGGAAAAAAAGAATGGAATGAGCTTGAGGTTGAAAAATACTTATGGGAAAAAGTGTTTGAGATATATGAACAAATTCAAAAAAAAAAAAAAAACAAGGAAAAATCTAAAAAAAAAAAAGGAAATTAAGATGACAAATTTAAGGATAATAATGTGAGCAGAAACAAAGGGAAGCAAGAAAAGATAAGGTAAAGAAACAAAAAAAAAAAAAAACACTAGAGGGAGATTTTGATGAGAATTCATTTATGGGCCATCAAAGGAAACTTAAAAGAATGGAAAATTCCTTAGAAAAATGGGGAAAATGGAGACAATAGTCTATTCTATCACTAATAGTTAAGTCAATGTGTTGTAAAAAAAAAAAAAAAAGAGAGAGAAAAGAGGAAAAGAAAAAATATTTAAATCCTGCTAAGGGAAAACCCAAAAGGGTCACCTAAGAAAAAGTTAAGGAAATAATATAAGAAGAGCTAAAAAATATTTGGCTAGAAAACCTAAAAACAATAGCTAATAACAAGTATTGTATTTAGCCACTAATTACATCACTCTGTATTTGTATTGAATGAATGAAAGCCTAAAATTGCGATGTAAACATACATGAGAATGATTAAACTACCCTGCTTTAAAAGGAAGAAAATACAAGACTGAAAAGCTAGCTCAGTTAAAAATCTAAAGGGTGACTTAGGAAAAAGTTAGAGCCAATAACATAAACAAATAAAAGCTTTCAAAGTCGAAAACCTCTAAGGCAACACTAGACAAAACTTAAAGCAGCTTGCCAAGTCAAAAACTTGAAAGGGTAACTTAGACAAAAGTTATGATACATAAAAAAAATGAAGAGAAAATAGGGGAAACAAATGGCTACCACTATACATTAGGACATATCTAGCAGCTAAAGACTTATACCTCCAATTGATGATCACATATGTTAGAGTGTTTCTATCTTTAGTAGGTACTAGACAATGAAGAAAACCCAAGGCTATAATGTCCTAAATTAGATGGCAAGGGTGCCAACTTTGATAGTGTATCATTGATGTTAAGGTTTTTATTATATGGTTTACCTAACTTTCAAATTCTAAAATTTTCAATATCCTATTTGAACAAGTCCTATGATATCCCTATAATTTTATTATATTTATGTGTTTTATGGATTTTACATGGAATCATACTTCATGCATTAGGCATTGTATGTAATGTGACTATGTATGCTTGATTTTATTTTAGCAATAACTTCTCTCAGATAGCTCAGGTTGCAAGAAATCATACATAATACAAGACCATCGACATAAAAAAACATGAAGAAAGGACTTGAATAAAGAAGTTAGACTAGGGTGGTCAAACCTAAGTTAAACCTCTTTTGATCTTGACATTATAGATTGGAATGTCATTGTTAAGTATCTTGCATAAATTAAGATAAGAACTCATTGGAACTAAAATAGAAGCTTAAAGTGCCAAGCGTGGAAAATGATAGGTGTCTCTAAATTCGCAATCAAGAATAATAGGTCACAACTGCTACTTATCAAAAGTTAGAACTTAATATATCTAAGAGAGTTTGTGGTCCTGATCATGACAAGGGTAGTGACTATGATATATAAAACCAATTAGAGACACTCCAAATGCTCAACCAAATGAAGCCACGTGTCAAGAAGATCATTGCTTATTCAAAAGTCATGACTACGATTTTGTCATAATGATTGCAAATTTTGAAAATCTAAGAATTCCAAGCCTAGTTCACTTTATGGTGATGATAGTGACCAACCCCTCCATTTTGCAATCACTACTTTAAGAGGGACCAAATGGCTTGTTTATGGATCAACCAATGATGAAGTACCAAGTGCCAAATGGCCATCAATAACATGATTAGCATGAAAAACAATTATATTCTTTATAGCATTCATCAGCAATTAGACACAATTAAAAGTAGTAACTGTAACATAGTAAAATCTAGGGCGAAAAGAGATTCATGACCAGACTTTCTGTCTCGACTACGATATTTGTCTGACAAGCCCTAAAAGCAGGATTTTGCCATTAACTTTGGAGATTTGGGCATAGTTTTATTTGCAATATCTCTTTTGTGGTAGGAGTCTATAAATACTATATCAAATGGACATAAATGCAAGAGAATAATATTTATTATAGCCAAACTCTAGCAAATTGAATTCTTAAGTGTCCTTCTCATTAATTCATTATGATTAAGTTGTTAAGGTTTAGTGTAAGCCATTAAACACCATTGGGTCTAGATTTTAGAGTGATCCTTGTACAGAAAAACTCTTGTATATGTTAAATGTGAGCCTTGGAAAAACACTTATAAGGTTGTGTGTGAGCCTTGTAAAACACAAAGTGTAAAGTTTGGTATGAGATTGTGAAACATCATTTAGTGATAATGAAATATCTAATTTTTGAATTGGGGAGTTGATGTAATGTTTGTTGACACCTGAACCACTATAATTCCTTTGTGTCATTTATTATTTTACTCCTTTGAAACTTGCTTCTCTAACTCTACCTCAAAATTTGAATTTTCAACTAATTCATCCTCTCTTCGTGATGCATAAAGACCAACAAGTGGTATCAGAGCCTAGTCTCAATTCAACCCTTAATTGTGTGAGAATAGATTAATAGCATCAGAAGGAATTCAGTCTCACCTCAAACCATTCTTTAATGGATCCTATTATACTCATTAGAAGTATAGAATGGAGGTATGTTGTGATAGTAATATGGTGGATCTATAGGTTGCAAATGAAATGAAGCCACCCACCAAGTATTGGATGGTAGTGAAGTGTTGATTCCAAAAGAAGAATGGGTTAAAGCTCATAGGAAGGCAAATGTGAAGAACAAGAGGGCAATGGCAATTCTCCTAAATTTCATATCAAAAGAAGAGATTAGTAGAGTTCATATTGTCAAACTACACATGGAATATGGAAAGCTCTAAAAAACAATCATAAGGGCACAACACTTGTGAAGTCTAGTAGACTATGGATGTATATGACTGAATGGGAGGTCTTCATAATAAAGAAGAATGAATCCATCATCGACATGACCAATAGACTTTTTTCCATTATTAATAACATGAAGAAATATGAAAGATTTCTTACCAATCATGAGGTAAATATGAAAGATTTCTTACCAATCATGAGGTAAACACTAAAATCCTTAAGATGCTGCCTATGGAGAAATTTAAGGCAAGGGTATGTAGCATTCAAAAGTCCAACCAAGAGATTGGGAAGGTGCCAACCGATTTTCTTAGTGGTAAACTTCTCTCTCATGTGATGGTTCTCAAGAAGAATGAAGAAATGAAGAAGATAATAACTAAAGGAGAAAAAGGTGAAAAGAAGACTCTTGCTCTCAATTCCATAAGCAAAGATAAAGAGGTAGAAGAAAGCACTAGCAAAAATAATAGGAGTGAGAAGGAAGAGGAACAACTTGACATGACATCCAAGAGGTCCAAGGAGCTCATGAAGACAAGAATGGAGAGAAGGAACCTCAAGAAGACATCTCCCTACTTTAAAGAAAATAAGAATGATGTAACTTACTTTGAATATGGAAAGCAAGGACACATCAAATATGATTATCCTAAGCTAAAGAAGAAGAAGACGATGGACAAAGAGAAGAAGAAAAGCTTTGAAGCTACATGGGATGATTATTCAAGTGAATAAGTAGAATATGAAGAGGTTGCCAACTTTTGCTTCATGAGTTAAGAGGACTCCTCTAATGAGGTAAGTACTTCTAATTCTTGTGATGATTATGATGCATATGAGGATGAGGATGAGGATGAGGATGATGAGCTTTTTGAAGCTATATCCTTGAGATGTGATTAATACAAATCCAAAATGAAAGTTTACAAGAAAAAGTGTTCTAGACTTAAGGATGAATTTAAATGTTTAAATGAGCTTGCAAATGACTTAAGAACTTCAAATGAAGAACTCAAGAAATCTTTAGAAAATATTTCTAAAACTTCATCCTTCCTTGACTCCTTTAGAAAAGAAAATGTTTCTTTAAAAGGTGAAGTCATTGAGTTAAAGAACTCCATTTCTAGACTTCATAAAGGGAAAAAAGCTTTGGATACACTTATTGTATCCTAAAGACTACATTTTTTGAGACATGGACTTGATTTCAATGGGTACTTATCTTTCACATCATCTCCTCCCATCTTTATTAGAGCATATACACCTTAAACCTTAAGTATTGAGGTGATTAGAAAAAAAAAAGATGCTCCTAGTTATAAGCCTCTTAAGCCTAAGGACAAAGAAAAGGCTCCCTAAAGCTCAAGATCTAAGCCTCAAAAAGCAAATCATGTTTTATGTACATCAACAAGCACACATCTAAGAACTTTCTTCTGCTCTTTATCACTCTTACACTTGTGTACATTCTCATGGCCAAAGTATAAAAAGGCCTCCTACTCATACTAGCGTGATTCATAGGAGAAAGACTCATGAGTCTAAACTCTAATATCATTATTGCATGAAATTTAGGCACAAAAATTTATTTTACAACATTAGAAGGGCACACCTAAAATTAGAGGACCCTTTCAAGCCTATCCTTCAATGACCTAAGTATGCTTCGATACTTAAACAAAGGTGAAATGGTTTTGTTTTGTAGGAATGTTTAGAAGGAACTAAGAAAGACAATGATTGGTATATGGATAATGAATACTTTAAGCACATATCAAAAATAGAAAGTTGTTCACATCCATTAAGGAAAAGGATAGTGGCAGTATCACATTTAGAAATAATACTTAGGGTAAAGGTAATTGGTATTAGAATTATTAGTAGGAAAGGTTGTTGTCTCATTGACAATGTTTTTGTGGCTAAAGGTTTTAAACGTAATCTATTAAGTGTAAGCTAATTATATGGTATAGGTAATAAAGTTAACTTTGACATTAGAGAATGCCAGGTTACCACTTTGATGGATAAAAAGGTAAGTGAACAAGTGGGTTAATGTGATCTTAAACAAAGGAGATGCAGCTGCTAATGGAGTTGATAAGGGGAAAACACCCATGGAAACCCCCTAGCTTGTAGTGCTAAATGATGATTTATTTAGGATGAAGGAATATCATGAGAGCAAAATTGCTAAAGACATTAGTAGTGTCACAATTGTCCCCGATAAGGCTATAAAAATAGGGAATGAGAGTACTAAATTTGATAACTTTGCTAAATAGCTGGAGAAAACATAGAAAGATCTAAGTACTAAGGGTTTAAAGAGGGCAACAGACATTAAAAAGCTACTTGCTCTCAAACCTGACAAACTACCAATTAATTTTTGCAAGCCCGATCTACTGAAATTCACAAGAATTCAAAATGCAAAGAACCATGTTTGTTCATATATATTAGTCATGAAAGCATTTAGGGTACCGATGGATACAATGTTAGAACTTTTTAAGTTGTCATTGGAAGGATCTACTAAAACATGGTACATTAACCAATCGAAGACTGTCAAGGAATACTGAAAGGAGCTAATAGAGGCTTTTGAAAAATACTATGCTTGTAATTCAGATATGGAGGTCACACTACAAGACTTAGAGTCCTTAAACCAAAAGACTAGCAAGAGTTTCAATGATTACATTAGGAGATGGAAGAAGACAGTATCAAAAGCAACCATAAGGACTACAGGGAGATAGTAGGTCACAATGATTGTGAGAGGGTCTTTATTTGGAATTGAGACCAAGATTAGAGGAATGTTGGTTAGAAATTTTGAGGACCTTCGAGAAGCAAGCTTGCAGGCTGAAGAGTTAGAATCTAAGTCAAGAAATCAATAAGGGGTAAGAAGAAGCACCTCATCTCAACCCTAAGCAGAAGGGAACAAAATGTCTAATGTTAATGCAGTAAGAGTGCCCAAACATTTTACAGATTTTGGGATGCTTTTGTCTAAAGCATTTGAAAGGTTGTAGAACAAAGGGGTATAAAAGCCTTTAGCACCAAGACCACCTCCTAATCTGTTGCCTAGGGGGTACGACACTAATGCTTATTGTGTTTTTCATTAAGGTGTGGGTCATAACACTAACAATTGTTATAGACTGAGGCACGAGATTTAAGACCTTATCGACAACAAGATGATTGTTCTACCAAACTCTAGAAGGCCTAGCATCCAAGGTAGCCCTCTCCCAAACTATCGTAATATTCCTCCCCCAAATTAAAGGACATTTATGATAGAATCTGGGATTCATGAGAAAGTTCTTATTGCCACTATCGAGTAAGTAATGACTAAGGTTCCAGTTGTTTACACTATCAACCAATGGACAAGCTCAAATGAGGAGACAGAAGAAGTGCAAAGGAGGAGAACGATTAGATTATGAGAGAAGAGAGATGAAGAAAAGTAAAGCAAGTGAACCATGTCACTCGCAGTGGGAGATTCTATCCAAAAAAAAAAAACTCCTAAGGAACCAAAAGTTGAAAATGGGAAGGATGAACTTGTAATGAAAGAGAAAAATGAAGACAACCTCATTATAAATCAGTTGAAGAAGGTACCAGCTTAGACCAGTGTATGGGAATTGTTTATCACCTCTCACGAGCATAAGAAGGCTATGATAGAAGCTCTATCTAGTTTGGTCATTTCTAGTAAAGATGCTTCAAAGACATTATTGCATTGGTGACTCGTAAAGGCAAAATCA
This sequence comes from Omphalea diandra, assembly GCA_949677035.1. NCBI lineage: Eukaryota > Viridiplantae > Streptophyta > Magnoliopsida > Malpighiales > Euphorbiaceae > Omphalea > Omphalea diandra. Next base: position 22,343 of record CATIWR010676123.1, on the reverse strand, counting down.
TTTTCTCAAATGAGGATTTGCCACCAAATGGAAGGGATCATAATTTGGCCATATTTATCCTAGTTAAAGTGAAAGAAAGACGTACTTTGTGTGTGATAGTAGATGATGGTTTTGGAGTTAATATTTGTCCTACAAAGTTGTTGCATAAAATTGAGTTATCTGAAAAGGATTTGGAAGCTTCTTATAATATAATTAGGGCCTATGATGATAGTAAAAGGCCAGTTACAAACATATTCAAGACTATGGTAAAAATAGTAATCAAGGCCATAGTGGAGTTCATAGCCTTAGACATTCCGATTACTCTCGATGGGGTGGCTTCCACTATTCACCAAGAAGTCAAGATCCCTTACAAAAGAGAGGTTGTGACCATTTGTACTAAGGTTGGTCAAATTGTATCAGCTTTGAATGTGGTTTTTCCACACCTTCGAAGGTTTTAAGTCACCGAAGTCACAGATAAATGGGTCGATCCAAAAGTAATGGGGATTATGAAAAACATAAACTTCCTTTTAAGACAGAGGTTAGGGAAAAATTTTACAGACATACTAGAGTTCCCAGAGATTCCCACCCAAACTATATGGAAAGGGTTGAGTACCATGATAAAGAGTCAAAGTAACAAGTGAGAGATTTGTGTGGGCCACTATCAAACTTCTTTGTTAAAGAAGGTGAACTTCTCAGAAAGGTAGAGCAAGCAACCATTCAGAGTGAAAAGTCATTGAGCAATGACATGGACAAATTTGAGAAGGCTTTTTTCTAGCTAGATGTTGGCGAATTGGGGAATCACAATTATCAGAAATCATCAAAAGAGGAGGATGGTAAGAAGAAAAAGAAAAAGAAGTGGAAATAGGTCACAAAGACAATAGATGGTCAGAAGTTAGGTCAGCTTGCCATTCATTATAGTCCTCAGTCTACATGGCTATGAAAGGATAAGAAAAAGGTCACTAATGAATAGAAGGAGCAATATGCACTAGAGCAAGACTTTTTAGGCCACTAGAAAAGATCGTGTAGAGGAAGGATCTTCCTTGTTAAAGCGAAAAACATCATTTGTGGACTTAAATGGGAGTATAATGGGCCTTATAAATTCACTAAAACTGCTTACACTTGGATAAAACTAGAAGACATTAAGATCATGATCTTAAACTCTATTGAGGAAGTAGGTAGTGAGGGAAAGAAAAATTTCTTGGCAAAAATTGAGCTAATCATGGCAGATGGAGCAACATTTTAGGCAAAATTTCTAAAGATTAAACTGAAGGATGATCATATGAAATAGAGCTTTGAAGAAGTTATTAAGGCTATTACTAGAACAGACAATCGGAAAGAGGTAGATCTTGTTAAGAATGTTGATTATGAGGTTTTGACTAATGGAATAAAGGATAAAGAAGAAAAAGAGAAAACTCAAAAAAAGAGGCTTTAGTCAACTAATCATATGAAAAAAACTTTCTTAATACTACTAATGTCCTTGTTTCTAGTCTTTTTGAGTACGATGATGTATTTATTTCTAAGTTTAAGGCAATGAATGATGAGTTTGGTTACTTATGTGATGTGTTTCATAATGGTAGTATATATGGCATGCATCATTTCATGAGCATATTTAACATTAATTTTGTGCATACTACTACATTTAACCTTGGTACACATGAAAATCTAAAAATCTTGTTCATTGCTAGTGACATCACTCTAGAAGACTAAGGGAAGTTTGAATGACTACTCAGAAAGAACCAGAGGGTCTTTACCTGGACATATGAGGATATACCATGGGTCGATAGGTAGATTGCAGAACATAGAATCCCAACCTATCCCTACGTGAGACTAGTAATGTAAAAACTGCATAGGATAGACCAAAATGGGCCCTAGTTGGTCAAGGAAGAAGTAGCAAAGTAGTTGAATGCCAAATTCTTAGAAGTGGTAGACTACCCTGAATGGTTAGCCAATATAGTATGGTGCTGAAGAAGGATGGAAGAGTGAGGATGTGCATCAACTGCAGGGATCCAAACAAAGAATGCCCAAAGGATGATTTTCCTTTACCACATATTGATGTGCTAGTTGATAGCGTCGTAACCTCTGTTATGTTTTCCTTCATGGATGGATTCTTCAATAATAACTAGATTCTCATAGCTATCACAAATAAGGTGAAGACAACTTTTATCATAAAGTGGGGGACATATTACTACAACGTGATGCCATTCAGGCTAAAGAATGTAGGGTGAGCTACCAGTAAATGACAACTGCCTTATTGCATGACTTGATCCACAATGAGGTGGAAGTCTATGTGGATGATATGATGGTAAAGTTAAAGAATAGAAAGGGCACTTTGAAGCTTTAGAAAAGTTTTTGAAACAGGTTGATGAGTACAATCTAAGGTTAAATCCTAAGAGGTGTGTGTGTTTGGGGCCACCTCTAGCAAGCTATAAGGACATGTCAGCAAGAAAGGAATCAAAATGGATCTAGATAAGGTAAAGGCTATTTAGGAAATTCATATACCTAAGATAGAGAAAGAGGTATAAGGTTTCTTGGGCCATTTAAAGTACATCAACCGATTCAAAGAAAGGTTGACCCCCATCTATGAACCTATTTTCAAGTTACTAAGGAAGAGTTAGTCGATAGAATGGAATAAGCAGTGTCAAAAGGCCTTTGAAAAGATAAAGGAATATCTTACTAACCCACCAATATTAAAGCCCCCAAGGCCTGAAAGACTTTTAACTTTATATCTAAAATGGAAGATAGTTCTGTAGATACAATATAGGCTCAAGAAGATGAAACAGGGAGCGAACACATTGTATATTACCTCAGCAACAAGTTACTGTCTCATGAAGAGAAGTACAATAAGGAGAATACATGTCTAGTGTTAGTCTTAGCAATGAAGAAATTGAGGCATTACTTTCAATCATATTCAGTAGAGGTAGTTTCGAAGTTGAATCCAGTTAGGTAGTTACATAAAGCCCCTTCTCTGACTGAGAGATTAGTAAAGCGGTTGATCATGTTGACTAAAGTTTATATTAAGTATGTAACCAACAAGGTGATCAAAACGCAGGCAATTTTAGAGTAAATGGCACAACAACCCATTAAAGAAATAGAATTTGAGCTTTCCTAATTCCCAGATGAAGGGTTAGGAGCAATTAAGCCCCAGTGATGGAGAGTATACGTTGATGGATCTATAAAAAAAAGGGTAGGTATAGGGATAGGCATGATCTCACCCAAAGGAGAACTCTTTCCTATAGCTATGAAGTTTGATTACATGGTGACTAATAATATGGCTTAATATGAAGCATGTGCACTAGACTCAAACTTTTAAAGCAAATAAGAGTTAAGATAGTATAGGTGTTTGGGGACTCATTACTATTAATTTTGCAAGTAATAGAAGAGTAGGAATTAAATGAAGAATTTTAAGCCCATACCTAGAGCTTATAAAGAGGTTGGTGTAGAATTTTTAGAGTCATATTTCATCATCTACCAAGAGAAGAAAATGTAATGGTTGATGCCTTGGCCACTTTGGTCTTTGTTTAGGAAGGGCCTAGTGTGATGCCCATGAAATTGCTTATCATGCTTCGGCCTGGGACACCATGTTACATAGATGTAAGAGTAATGTAGGTGTCAGTGGAAAATCATCATTAGTATTTCTATATACAAAGGTATTTAAAAGGCCGTGAATAACTATAAAGGACTAAAAAGAAGGATAAAGATGTGATCCAAAGTTTGTCTTCCTAGTTTATGGTGTATGATGGGATAATGTATAAGAGAATGTCTGATAGGACACATTTTCAATGTCTAACTGAGGAAAAGGCTTGTAAACTTATAGATGAGGTACATACAGGAGTTTGTGGTCCCCATGTGAACAGAAAAGTGTTGGCAAGGAAGATTCTGACACTCAGATGCTATTGGACCACTATAAAACATGATTATGTTTAGAAAGTTTGAAGTTGTCAAAGTGTCAAGTACATTGAAGTCTCAATCATCTGCCACCTACTGAGTTGTAGAATCTGACCTCACTTTGGCCATTTGCAACATGGGGCGTCAATATGATTAGAGAAATTAGACTAGATTCTACCAAAGGGCATAAATATGTCATAATGGCATTGGACTACTTTTTGAAGTGGCTAGAGGCTGAAGCCTTAGGTAAGCTAGGGGCAAAGCAAATGACGCTCTTCATTGAGAAGAACATCATCTATTATTATGGCATGCCGCATCATGTTGTTATTGATAATGGTGTCCATTTACAAGCACAAATCAAAGTTATATTAGAAAATACAAAGTGATCCACCACAAATCATCACCTTATACATCGCAGGACAATGGAGCAGTGGAAGTAGCCAATAAGAATGTTAAAAACATCCTTAGCAAGATGATTAAAATATACAAAGATTAGTTTGAGAAATTAACTTTTGCCTTGTAGGGTTATCAAACAACAACAAGGGCTTTAACTGGAATGGCATCATATTCTTTGGTGTATGGGATGGAGGTAGTAGTGCCCATTGAGTTAGAAGTGAAGTATTTACAGGTCTTAGTTTAATCAACATCCTTGAGAACCAATGCGTAAGAAATAGATATGAATAGTTGGCTCTACTGAATGATAAGAGATTGAAGGCCCTATATCATATTCAGTTGTATCAAGTTAGGATGCCCTACTTGTCTAATAAGAAAATTAAGCCAAGCATGATAAAGGTTGGTGTTTTGGTGTTACAGGCAGTTCGACTATAGACTCAGGATCCTCAAGGAAAGTTCAGGCCCAATTGGGAAGGCCCCTACATGGTGGAGCAAATATACTCTGCTAGTGCAATAAAATTAGCAGATATGGATGAGAATGAATTCATTGAGCCATGAATTTAGACTAGCTCAAGAAGTATTTCATGCAAGGTATGAGAAAAAAGAAAATCCTGTTAAGTTGAAAACCTGAAAAGGCAGCTTAGGCAAAAATTAGGGCATAAATAAATAACGAAAAAGAAATAAGAAAAGAAAAAAAAAGAGAAGCTCACTAAGTTGAAAACCTGAAAGGTTGACTTAGGCAAAAGTTACAGCATAAAAATGAGCAAAATGAATATAGTAAAAGTTAAGAGAGTGCGACTGACCACTAAGTGATTATTAGCAAGACAACTGGTGAGAAGACAGGGATAGATAAGTAAAAGACCAGGGCAACGAAAGCATTGAAGAAGATAATTAGATGATCTAATGTGCCAATAGAAATCATGCATTCAATTAATGTCCAATACGCAAAATGTAAATGATTTGAGCTAAGCATAATATCAAAAGGAAGTGGATTTACATAATTAAAGTAAATTCAGTCATACATGTCTTAATTAGAATTAAATATATGACAATTCTTCTTTTATAAAAGTACATTATCCACAATTCGTTAATGTGATGCCTATAACTTTAAAGGTTACACAATCATGCCATGTAGTGTGCATCATTCTCATGGTAAAGGTCTCGACTCAAATAGAAGTTGTAGATGTTACGACTGGTCCAAGTGGTCTCAACCTTATCTAGGAAGTGCTGGGTCAAAGAGCCCTTAACGAATGAAGGGAGGAATTATACCTCAAATTAGGGAGCACTGAATTAACAGTGCATGCGAGCAGGATCGTAAAATGTGTCTAAAGCTAAAGTAGGAAGCATGGCGTAATCCCCATAAGTCCTCATGGTAACACATGAAAGGTTCCACCATGGGTAGCTCCAACTAATGTCGGTGACAGTGATATGGGACATCCACGCAGCCCATTTGACTATAGTAGTGGTTGGCTGGCCAAACGATGATTTGAATGATGTTGTGGGTAATAAATTCTCACATCAATAGTCAGGGCAGCCAACAGTCCCAACCTTTCTTGCAACCATACTTGAAAAAAAAAAAGAAAGAGAAAAATGAAGAGAAAATGAAAATAAAATGCTCGTTAGGTTAAAAACCCGAAAGGATAACCTGAGCAAAATTTAATAGCCCGCTGGATTGAAAGCCTACAATGGCAGTCTAGGCAAAAGTTAAGGCAATAATAAAAAAGAGAAGAATAAGAAGAAAAAATAAAAAAAAAAAAGAAAAAAGAAAGAAAAAGAAAAAGAAAAAGAAAAAGAAGGAAAATGGTTGCAAGAAGAATTCATACTCGAAGTAATAGTGAGCTCCCTATAAAGGAATCGTTGACCCCAAAGCCACTCTACCTAGTCCCAGATGGTCTCCCCTAGAATTATGGGCATAAGGGTCCCTCCCTGACATCACTCCCTCTAAAAGTGACAAAATCTGCAAATTGATCTCACCATTGTCCCTCCTTAGTGAATACTCACCTATCAGAACAACTATGACAATGCGAGTCTGAGCTACTCTAATTTGGCCCTTAGAGGGGATAAGACTGATGAAAGGGGTCATGAGAATTTTCTCCCCACCTAATGTGTACCTAGGTACCTCTTTATAATGCAAGTCAAATAACTCTACCATTTTCCTACATATGGGTAATCAAGTTGAAGCAGTGCGATTTGATCTGCAACTGTGACATGACAATCAAGAATAATGCTAAATTCCTCTAGTAGATGATAAATTTTTGTATCCCCAAAGTGGAAGCTATAGGTAGTGAAGTACTAAAAGTTACAAGCTGCCCACAAAAAATGAAAGTCAAAACAAATATCATAGAGGTAACTGAGAGCCAAAAGACCCGTCCATGGTAGATCAGGCCAAACTTAGAGTGGGAGAGACCTGAGAAAGGTTTTTGCCATAATTAAGGAGTTGAAGGAAACAAATGAAGAAAAAGGGTTCACAATGAGCTTTTATAGTAGGAAGACAAACCCATTAGTTGTACAGCCCCTGACTAAGGTTGTATAGCCTCAAGCTAGGTTGTATAGCCTCAAGCTAGGTTGTACAGCCCAAGCTAAGTTGTACAGCCCTCTAACTAGGTTGTACAACCCCTTTCCATAAAGACAAATTTAACGACTTCCCTCTAGTTTTCAAGTTAGAAAAGGCTTGGGTACCTGTTATGTAAAGCATATATGTAAAAGAAACAACAATGCATGTTTAAGATACACATTAGGGAAAGAGAAACAAATTTATATATTAACAAATATAATATCAAATTTCAATAAAAAATAGAGTCGATGTCACCTCAATCTATCCAAGTATGTCTTATGTAAATATCCAAAAGTGAGGCTTCCAAATTGCCCAATAAACTTTATAATTGTGTAAATATATATCAAACGTACTATAGTAAAAAGAAGGAAAAGAAAAAAGGAATAGCTAACAGGGATGGGGATCTCCATAGCTCAACTACCTCCATTTCTAGAAGGTGTGGCTTCATAATCCTTGGCCTCACCATCTATATCCACATATCCATAAACTCTGGTCGTTTAGGCTAAATGTTCCATCTCCACCTCTACCTCTATAATACACTGATCCCTTTCTCTAAACTCATGGTTCTGACATTGGATCATCTCCTATAAGAAACACGAGGGTTAAGATGTTTAGGTCATAAATTACACAAGACACGAACCATGAACATGCATACACACATTGTTTTAAATATGTTTCAACAACTTACATGGAGTGTGTCTGTTGTGTCACGACCCTCTTCAGTGCAGTGATCAATTCCACCATGGCCTCTGCTTGGATTCGAGGAATCTATAAGAAAGAAAAAGAAACACCATCAACAGTACGATTGATAATATAATTAAGGTATAAAAAATGCAATGAGACAAAGTACTAACGTGAGTGGTCTTAGCTAGCTCAAAGGCGCATATGGACTAAATGATCTATAATGACATCATTGACCCAGTCAATGAAGCCATACAAGACTCCATTAGGTTGTCTAACATAGAAGCTAAGTGACCCACCATTATAGGCTTCATGCCTCTAGGGGCATATCTATAAGCCCATTTATGATCCTGAGCGGTAGCAAAACCAAATGTGAAAGTAAGAGCAGTAGGCCGCTGGGTCACCTGAGTAGTGGTGCCTTGATTCGTGTGTTATAAGGTGATCCCTCACTAATTGCATAGTGGGGAAATGAACAAATAACTACATCAGATAAAAGGAGACTCCCCATGAGCAAGTCGATCATCCAAGACCTGTAGCATATGTACCCCAATGTCGAAGTCCGCCTCTGCTAGGTCCTTCGCCAAAACAAGCTAGTAGGTAGATATTATAGGATGGGGTGCTCATTGAGACCTTCACACCAACGAAAGATGCATTCTCTTAAGTACCACTCCTTGATGGAGGCACCCACCATCAAGCAGCCACCGTAGAAGATGATCTCAGCCTCTGCCACCTTTAATACCTAGGTCACCATAGGACCTCTCCAGTGGAGGCATAACTATAATAAAAATACAATCACATTGTAAGTACAATATCAACAAATATAAGGAATAATGGTGACTAATGTAATTATATTGATACAGGAAAGTACCTGGTCTAAAGTGATGGTGTTTAGGTGAGCACCCCTGCTAGCTACAGGAGAATCCTCATAATCATCACTCTCCACCATTCAAAATAAGGGTAGCCAAACTCCACATCATCCGCAAGATCTAGTCCCTACAGTAAGCCCAGCATGACAGCCCACACCTATCAACAAAAGATGGTATAAGCATTAAAATAATAAAGTAGAACCAAAGTACGGAGAATAAAAGAGATCAGCAATACTCAAGATCAAGACTCTCCAAACACTGCACATGTAGCCATAGCTCCGGGAGCACCAGTCAAGATAATGATAGAGGTATGCTAGAGCTGCAGACCTCCAGCCAAAGCAGTGCAGTAAGCTCAAGTCCTCCAGCACATGCACTAAACATAGCTCTATCACCCTAGAAGCATTCAAGAACACAAATCCAGACAAGGCATATAGTAAATAACAATGTATTGATCGACTACCTCGATGAACTATCATCGATAATAGCATGAGCGCCAATCTAAAAGCTTGACCTTATCTGAGTCCTACTCCCCTTCAATAAGGGAATGCATCTAAGGACTTTTCATAAATAATCCCACTGAAGAACTAGATAATGTATGCCATAGTCAGTAGGTAGAGAAATGCCCATAAACCTTAACTCGATAAAAAAGTGAAGGCCTCAGAAGTGATGGTAACCTTATCGATCAAGGGCAAGTGAAAGGTGTGAGTCGTATCCATCCATCACTCCACCGGTGCATGCACCATCAATAAATTGATCCTTAGTGTCTCGTCCGGTGACAACTACAAAAAGGTCCAGATCTCAGTCCCTTCTAGGCGAGCCACAACCCGAGGGTGCATTGTACGACCCCACGCCCCAGTCGGACTGCTGAAATCGCCTCCTTGCTAGCAAGCGATCCCCTGTAAAGAGAAAAGGAAGGATACACTAAAAATATTCATGCACATATGTATTTTTGTAAGACAAGAGGGTAGTGAATCCTAGTCACTAGGCTTCATCCTAAAAAAAAAAAAAAAGAAATCAAGAACAAATTATCATAAGATCGACAAGTCTGAAGACAATAATGAATTAGACGCTCAAATATGTACCCTAATTGCTCAGGAATCTTTTTATGAATTAATTTCAATAATTTTCTTTTGTAGGTTATAGAATAAAGTATAATGCATGCAAATCAAGGCGATTAAATAGGCACACAGATGGGAAATAAATTTTGCCAGAATAAAAAGTGAGTGTCCTAAAAATTATTTATAATATTTTATCAGCTAACCAAATGTTCGCATGAAATAAGTAAATTCAAGGAGCAATGCCTAAAGCCTATAGTGAAAAGGTGAACAGAAAATAAAAATAAAATAAAAAAGAAGAGAAAGGACACCTAACACTCCCGAATTAGCTTATGGGAGATGACGATACAAATTATAGACCGTCGGTATATCGTCAACTGGAGGGTAGTCAAGCAAAATCATCTTCATAGTCACGTTCTTTAAGGAGCTCACTTCCTTGAATCCCTACTGGATCGCAACTGCTCTAAGGCATCCAAAGTTGGGAGATTGGGATCACAGCTACTCTAAGGCATTGAAAGTCTGGAGGTCCTTGTCAGAAAACTCCTCTTGAATGTCGAACATCTCATCATCATGAAATTTGGCCATGGTAAACATCAAGAAGAGCTAAGGTAACCTATGAGCTAACTCTAAAGTGCAGAAAGAGAAGAGGAATAGCATGAATGAAACGAGTTGCCATCGAAGGATCTTATATAGTGGCCTCGAGCTGTACAGCCCTTGGGCAGGTTGTACATCCTTGCTAGGCCGAGTTAGCCCCTGTTGGGCCAAGCAGACCCAGCTCTCTATCCTTGGCCTAGCGAGTCCAGGGCCCCCACAGCCCTTGATGTCCCTAAAGCCCAATTACACCTAAAATTACCAAAATTCCCTTGATGCCCCCAAAAGCTCAATTATGCCTAAAATTACTAAAATGCCCCTAATTCCCTAAGAAGCCCAATTACACCTAGAATTACCAAAATGCCCTTAATTTTTTTGAGAGCCCCAAAACATCTAAATTATCAAAATACCTTTAACTACTTAAGGAACTCTAAAGCAGTCAATTTACCAAAATATCCTCATTCCTTTTAAAGCATTAAGAGAATACCCCAAGTTTCCTCATTCAAGATAGAATCCCAAAATATCCATCGATGACAAAAGAAGTATTTCTCTCTCTTAAAAATAGCAAAGTTAAAGGAGCCACTTCCTACAGTATCTAGGTCTCAGGCCTATTACTTTCAAATAAAGAGAAACTGTAGGATAGCTAAAAGAGCTGGAAGAATATGGATTCAATTTTACCAATGTTCGAAAGGCTCAAATGACACAAAGACTACCTAAAGGGCATTCCTAAACCAAAATAACCAGTCAAAATGATTGAAGTACCCATGAAGGAAGGCTTAATCTTGGTACTTACTAGAGAGTTGCCAATAAGTTCAGTACCTATTTAAGAGCTATTGAAGAACGATCAACTCTAGTACCTGCTAAAAAGCTACTGAAAGGAAAAACTTAACCTTAGTACTTGCTAGATAGCTACTAGGAAGCTCAATACATGCTTGAAAGCTACTGAAGGACAATTAACTCTAGTACTTGCTAGAGGGCTGCTGGAAGAAGAAACTTAACCTTGGTACTTGCTAAAAGGCTACCAAGAAGCTTAGTACTTGCTCGAGGAGCTGTTAAGAAAATTATATCCTTGAGTATCCTTACTAATGTTTACATTACATACTTTGTTTTGTTGTGTCTTTTCCTACATCATTTCTCAAATCTTATTTTCCAATGCCCACAAAGAAGGGGGCAAATTGTAGGCATCAGATTTTAGACCTCACACTACAAAATCCAATGATGAAATCATTGAACCAAATCCTAATAATAAGAAGGGAACTATTCAAATAAAGGGATGGAATCTAATAGAAAACCTTAGAAAAGCCCAAAGACTAAGCCCCAGCCAAGCCTAAAGCTGGCAGCCAGGCTTAATAAGTTATACAACCCATCAAGTCGGGTTGTACAGCCTAATAAACACAGTTGAATGACCCTTGCTAAAATGCTAAACTATATAAACTTTTGGAATAGGTCTCCCATTTAACCCTAAGGTTGTACAACACTGGCAAAAGATGTATAACCCACATGCAAACCCTAATTCCAGTACAATACTCTACTTCCCTATGGTTGAATGCATCCATGGTGTAGCCAGAACTATTTTTAGCACTGTGCACCCATCCAACACCTATAAATACCCCCATTTTGAAGGGAGGGGAAGGCTTGGAAAAATGATAACAAAACTCTACCAAAGTCAATTCTCAGACACTCCTAGATATAGAAAAACCAAACCCTAACTTTGCCCCACTTTCTCTAAGTAAAACTAAGCCTTTATCTTTCAATTTTTTATATTACCTTAAGCATTTTTAGAGGATGTTAAACTTGTTATATGCTTTTGAGGGTAAAGACATCATTAGGATATCCCTAGGACTCCATTTACCATTCTTCTTCTTTACCTTTCTTTCTCATTTTCTATTTTTGAAATCTAGAAAATGAGGGCTATACAGCCTTGTTGGTAAGCTATACAGCCTCTTCCTGGCCTATACAACCCTTATTCATGGTTATATAGCCCAAGTTCCCTACGACAAAGCAGAAAATAGTCTTATTCTTTCCTTCGAATTTCTTGCCTTTGAGGGTATCTTTTAGGACATTTGGAGACTTTAATGACATAATAAGGTGAGGTCTAATGATTTAGAACCCTTATTCCCCTTAAAAATGGAGTCTTATTTGTTTTCTACATGGTTTTTATTACCTTTTTATCTAAATGCTTTTATGTTCTTTCTTTTCTTTGAACTTAAGATTAGATTTTTAATTCTGTTTTGAACAGTTAGAGGCAATGTTCAAGTGATTAATTTAAGATTCCTTTAAGTTTGAAAGCCTCTTTAATGTTAGGGATCATATACTAGTTATGTAAATAGTGCTTTGGTTCTTCAATTTCGCCTTTTGATTTGGCATCTTAACTTTTGCAATAGTTAGTTGTGCCATCTATTTTTATCTCTTTGTGAGAAATATGAGGGAGATTTCATCAACCCTAGAATCTCATTTGAGGTGAATCTTTGCCCTAGGCCATTTAATGTCCTCTAAATGCCCTGCATTCTATGTTCATCTTTCTCTTTGTTCATCATCCATGCTTTTTCTTTATGCTTTACATTTTGCTTTATGATGATTAAATGTGTTAATATGGACTTAGAATGAGTGTTAGGATACCTTGACTTTAGAGATAAGGTAAGATGATTACTGGGGACTTTATTTGTCTTTCTTAGTTCAGTTCAAGTTTTCTTTAGTTACTTCTCATATTAACTCACTATAAACTTGTTTCTTCTTTTAGGTGTAAGTGTGATTAATTGGAATTAGACGATGAACTTGGTCTTAACCACTTTTTCATAAGGATTATGTGATTATGCAAGGTTACATTTTATGTGAATGGATGATAATGCATGTTAAAAACCTATGTCATGTCATATGACCCCTTCCCTATTATGGATGATTATTTGTGTGAATGGATGATGATGCATGCTAAGACCCTATGTCATGATGTATAATCCCTTTCCTCTTTTGAATTAATGATTTGATTTGATGATCGAGTTTAAATGTATTCTTAGGGACTATAATTGGATTAATAAATAACTTGGCTAAAATGTTAAAAGTGAACCAAAGATGCTTAAGAGTCGAATTTCAATATTCAGGTGGTTTAGGGTGTCTAACCTCTTCCCCAAGCCGTACCAATTTCCAAACCCAATCTTTGATGGGGTAAAGATGAAATAGGCATTGTAATTGATTTAGGTTAGGTTTAGATTTTACCTTCCCTAAATTCTTGTCCTAACCAAAGTTGGGTGGTAACTCCACATTCCCTAAGGGTAATGCCAATGTATTATTCATCCTTTAGTCCCCCAATGACCACTATATTAGACTAAGGCCCTTGAAAATGTGCAAGGCCTAAAAGGACCCTTCATTGGTCCAATCACATGCCATGATTAGGGGTTATTACTAAAGTGTGACCCTCATCCTCCCAATCCCTCGATGATTAATAAATGGCAGGAGTCATAAGTAAGATTTCACTCATTCGAGCTTAGCTGCAAAACCAATAAGACGTTCATAATGCTAAAGCAATTAAAGTAAACACATATGTGTATTTGCTTAGAGAATAAGGGATCAAACTTTAACAAGCCTCTCAAGCATAAAAAGGAAAGAAACTTGACATAGAAGAGGAATAAGTTCAAAAAGAGCCACCCATGGCACCTAAGGTACAAACAAAGGCTCCTCCTTCATTTACTTCTTCCAAACCTTCATACTTGGCCAAAGTCTCTAAACCACTTAAGAAGGTTTTCAAGAGACTCAACTTTCTTCATTTCCTTCGTGGTGATGTTATTGAGATTTAAGAGAAACTACGTTTTTAAATCCTTGTCATCTTCAAGATTATGCTTTTTTTTAGGATAAAGAAGAATAAGCACAAGAAAAAGAAATAGAAGAGGCACCAACTCAAACCGCTCCTCAAGAAAATAAATAAGAGCTTGGTGATAGTGAAAAAGGGGAAGATGATCATGATGATGTTGAAGTTGTTGAGGAAAGTGATTCTTCTCCAACTTTTTAGAAAATCATTTGTTTTCATTCTCACTTTCTCTTATCCCTTTGTTTTTTTTATTTCAAACTCTATGGCCTAGTAATTGATACTTAGAGTTATAGGTCAGACCATTAATCGGGCCTTAGAATAAGGTCGAGCCAATCATATCCTTTTAGTATCCTAAAGTTTCTTTATTTAAAAATTTTTTATTGCTTTAATATATTTTGTCCAAACATCATAGTATATTTTCTAAATCTCATACAAATAGGGGACAAACTACAGGCATTCGATTTTAAGACCTCTAACATGCAAACCTGATGATGATTTCTTAAAATCTACTCTTTGAATTGATTCATTTGATTTGTTTAAATGATGAAATTTGATTTTATCTAAGTTTAGAATGTCATTTGATGTGTTTGGAGCTTTAAAAACCCCTAAGGGTAAAAAAGGCATTAGGAAGCAAAAAATGTAGAGCTATGAACAAACTATGCTGAAGAGACTTTATGTATGTACATGGGTTAGAACATATGTAACCCCATATCAATCTACAAATGAGCATGTCAATCAACATATATGGATTATAACATGCATAAATGGTTACAGCTAGAAAACCTAACTCTAAAATATTATTGAGGCCTCATAAATACCCTACTCAATAGCCATTTTAAGAGGTGGTTTGCCATAGAAATATAAAAACCTAATATTCTCTTTTGTTCTTATAGAATACAAAATCCTAACCTTAAAAAACGCATCACCATCTTCTTCTTCCATACACCATAACGCTAAAAAACACAAGTCAATAAGGAAAGATCACCCTTCTTACCAATTTCAACCTTTCATCTACATCATTCAATATATCTAAAATCTTAAAAGAATATAACCATCTACCACCTAAAAACCCATCTTAAACTCATTTAATCAATAGCTAAATAAGCCATTAAAATCTAAAAGCTTAGAAGAAAGAGTTCAAAGGAGAAGTGAGGTCAAGGAAAGAACTTAAAGCACTTAAAGGTTAGACCACATCAAGGAATAATCTTAGATAAAAATAAAAGAAAATAAATTTATCTTAAGGATGAAGACTAAAGCTTCAATAGCTAAAAAAATTCGTTTGAAATTTAAGGGTGAAATCCATTTTAAACTTTTTTTGCATTGATATTTATGTTAGATGTGACTTTAAAATCTTTATTACATATTTAAGAAGCTTCCCCATATATGCAAATCCTTAAGAATAGCCTAAATCATATTTGAGATTTTTTCAATATTCTACCATTAAATCTCGCATATGTGATTCAAACCAATATATAAGGGTTATCTATAAGCGCATGTATTATATTATATATGTATGGCTTTCCATATATATATATATATATATATATATATATATATATATATATATATGAACCTTAACCACCCTACATTGCTTTCATGTTCTTGATTTTAATGATATCCATTAAGTTTTAGATGTTATTAGGTTTTCTCATTGCCTATTTGCATATTTTAAAGGTTATGATAAATACAAACTCTTTTTATTTTCATGTTTTTTATCTTTGAGATCTTAATGATTTGTGCTTAAATAAGTGTTAGCATAATGTTTCATGTGTTTTCATGATAAATAAGGCCTTTATTAGCATGAATATTGCTTAGGACCACCTTAGAATATCTATTATAAGTGTTATATGACTTACAATAATGTATGCACCTATGTGGCGTATTATATGCATGTGTGTATGACTAGTACATATACATATATAGCAACCCGCATATGCATATATTCATGTTTTCTTAGGCATATAGACTTATCCATATTGGTATAACACTCATCATACTTATTTGATAACTTTTTATAATTCCTAGCATGTTATTTGATTTTTTTTTTTTTTTGCACAACTTGTAGGTTTGATTATATTTTGGTGTTAACTATAAAAGCATGTTTCTACTCCATGTTTTGTTGCATATTTTATATATTTCATTGATTTATGCTTCATATCATGATTTTAGCCATTCATGAAAAGTTTTTTAATGAATTTCTTAAGTGTTTTGACACCTTAAATTTATTAATTTATTTGAATGAAACCTTAACTTGTTAGTTTTATGAGTTTCTAAGTAATTCCTTGAAGTTATGTGACCAACCTCACTTTACGATCCTTTTAAACCTTTCATAATATGTTATCACACAGGATGGCATGTTCTAATATTTATTTTATAGGCTTTATTAAACATAGTTTAGGTTTTCCCATCATTTCGTTATTTGTCCCCCATCCCCACTTTATATATATTATTCATTATTTGTTTTTTGCATTCTATATACTACATACATCATTGTATATTTAAACTAATATGGGCGATGGTCTGACTTAGATGACTGAACTAAATGGATAGGTGGAAAAATTAATCAATAAAAGTAAAGGCTAAAACCAAACTTGAATTTAATAAGAAGGTTGAACCTATATCCTAGTGGCTTGGGGCACCTAACACCATTCTTAGGTCGTACCAACTTTCAAATATGATTTCAGATGAGGTGAAGATAGGTTGGGCCTGTGAGACCTAATTAGATCCTATTACCTACCTTTGCTCCTAATCTTTCTTTTACTTGAATAAAGTTAGCTGGTGACTCTATTTCTGACTACGTGAGTTAATACCAATAAACAACCTAAATCCTACAATCCCTAATGATTGATCATTCTACATTTCATTAGGGTGCCACAAAGATTCCACTACCTAAACATGGGTAGCAAATTTGATCTCTACATTACGCTGTTGAGCCTTGTATAAAGCAAAGTGTAGAAGGTTTCTCTTGAGCTTGTAAAAAGGGAGGTTGTTCTCAAGCCTAAAAAAGGGGTAAGTGAGTTAAAAGTCTAAATGGATACTTAAATAGAGTAGTAGGCTCATTATCAAACCTTTAAAAAAATATATTATGTGTCTTTTGCCTCTTCTTTTAACTTTTATTTTGCTTTTAGAGTGAATGAACCTAGGTGAGAATTACATTGTGCCAAAGTGAAGCCAAATTATTTAAGAGAAGTTTAAGCTTTTAAATAACCCAATTTATTGAGCCAATAAGTGGTATTAGAGCCTAACTATGAATTTTTTTTAAAGAGAAATTTAGACTTTCATTTAAGACTTTATTATCAAAGAGTAACAATCATGGCATTCCTAAATAAGCCTAGACTCAAAGGCCAATCCATTGTGAGATCTTCCTTCTTTAACAAAACTTACTACCAATATTAGAAGAATAAAATATACTAATTTCTAGGATCAAAATCTACAGAATTATATGCATAATTATAGAGAAGTTTTTTTAGGTACCATTAGAGACCAATTTTAATAGAAAAAACAATAGAGAATGATTTTGACAATATGTCTAACAAAGAGAAGAAGCAAGTGGTAGATAATGACAAAGCCATCTATATTTTCTTTTATTATTCCTTAGGTAAAAATGAGTACAATAAGGTGAACATGTACTCAATCATTAAAAAAAACTAAAGTAGCTTTAGAGATTATGTATATGGAGTGAACCATTCAAAGAGAATAAGATGGATACCATCATCTTTTAGTATGATACATTTTTTATAAGGCCATAAGAAATGATCTCATAAATATATAATAGATTCATTAGTATTACTAGTGAAATGAAGACACTTGGAAAGACATTCACAAATGAAGAATTAGTTTTAAAAAAAAAATTGCTAAAGTTGTTATCCCTCAATGCCCTAGAAGGGGGGTTGAATAAGGTAATGGTAAGTAATTAAAAATAAAAACTAAGTGAAAAAATGAATCAAGAATCAAGACACGAGATTTATAGAGGTTCGCTAAAACTTGCCTACATCCTCTCCTCTAGTATTCCTACTAGAGCCTTCACTATCAAGATAGCTTATGGTGTTATCAACCACCTTTATAATAGTAGTTTGTGGACACTACCAATCCGTTACAACTAGACTTACAAGTGCTACTAAAACCTTATCCCAAAGTAATGTCCAGCTACTACCTTAAACTTTTTCACAAAGCATGGTTTTTAAGATATGCTAATATCTTGCAAACAAGGGTTTCCCTAAACTAAATACAACTTTAAAGATGAGGATAACTCTCTCACTCAAGCAATGAAACACTTTAAAGTACACTCGTAAAGTATGCTTGGTCCGCTTGAGAGTATTGAGAGAATATCAGGAAAGTTTGTTCTTAAAACTTTGTTTTGATGATAACACTTGCAAGCTTTAAACAATGAATTTTTTTATTGCTAGATCACTCTTGGTTCACCCTTTTTATTTGAAAATAGCTTTCATAATAGAATACTCACTTAATGGAATGGTTTTCTGTATTTATTTTTATTGAGAGTGGGTCTTTTTATAGGTTAAAACAAGGAACTAACTATTAGGGGAAAAAAAAAGTTCATTGCATATTACAAATGTGGGCACTCAGCACCTGTTGGAAATTCTCCACTCCTATTGTTGATTCATAAACCATCATTGATTTCATGAAAATAGGTGGTTGTCAAGCAAAATACAGCTTCAACTATCATTATTACTAACAAAACACCATTGGGACTAGTTGTTAGAGAGAAGTTTGTTTCAACACTCTTCCTTTGACTTTCTCATTTATTTATTCAACCAACTTTAATAACTACTGGACATTTTTAATGTCTGTTGGACTTTAATATCAACCCCTATTGAGATATGGGTAATGCTCATTATATATTTTCAAGAAGGTGTAAACTTGATACTTTATTTTCCAAGATCTTTAATAATACATCAACAACTATTGGTGAACTTTCAATAGTCGTCGAATAACCTCAATGCTAGTTATGTTATTTAGAATGCCTCATTAGAGGGTCCAAAAATTTTAGCTCAATTTGGGGAGCTTTTCCAATGCCCGTTGGTAAGATCCAATGCCCATTTTGAGATCCTAAGAATTTTGCTCACTTTAAGTCACTTGGTCCAATGGTTGTTGCAAAAATGAAATACTTATTGAGAAAATAAGAACCATGCCCAATGTGAAGTTCAATGTGTATAGCTCATGTGTTTAAGTTATCCAACATCTATTATAGTAGAGGACAACACTTGCTATGAGATTCATAAGACTTTGTTCATTCTAGGGTGATATTTCAAGACTTGATGAGTTTAATGCCCAATACTAAAGTCACAATGCCTATTGAATTATATCCACAACTTTTGGACTGTCAAGCCTAGTTTGTTTAATCTTTACTCTCTTAATACTAAAGTCACAATGCCTAGTTTGTTTTCAATCATAACTCTTTCTCTAATCATCATGGTTCAATGAATTGATGTACCTACAAGAATTAACACAGATAACTTGGACAAAGGGTAGCTCTTAGATGTGTTTGTGATAATCAAAACAAGGCCTGGTTCAACATTCTCCCCCTTTTGATGATGACAATCTATCAAAATCAATCAATCTTACAAAAACAATAGGTGTACATCATATAAATCCAATCAATCAATAACTCACCCCTTAAGCATATCAATATGTTTAAACTCCCTCTATAACATGGGTTTCTCCTTTAATAAGAGATCATCCTTACCAATATTTCCTAATATTTTGCTCATAAACATTTTGCTCATATTATTCCTCCTTAAGCTCATATTACATGTACCATTATATTAAGTTCACATTTATGTTTCTCCTTCTTTGTTAGTATAAAAAAGAATCAAACATCAATAGCAATGGAATATATAGCATATTGAAGGAGAATATATACAAAGAGTTAACTTTTATTGTAAAAGTAATGTTGTCCAATACATCAGCTGTTTTTTTAAAATAAGGACAAAGAGAAAAAGAACTAAAACAAACTATGAATCATGAAGGGGTAAGGTTTTAGATGGAGAGGTATGAATTTGGTCATAAGGTTTTACGGATGGTTAAGGTTCTAAGAGGCGCTCTTGCTCCTTAGATTCTTGTTCCATAGGCTCATCTATTGCACCTGATTCCTTGGAAGGAAGATCATTGGGATCTTGACTCGTCTCAAGTGGAACCTGTTACTAATTTTCAGTACTTAGAGTCCCTTGTTATATATTCAACCCTTCTACTATCCAATCTAGTGTTTGGTTAATGTCCTTCATCTTTCTTTGAAGTTTTTGAATTTTCTGGTGCAAAGAGGTAGTAGAGGACTCAACTTTATGAACAACATTAGCACGAGTTTCCAATAGCTCAAGCACCTTATGCTCAAAGGGAGTGAGAGATGGAGCAAATGTAGTAGGTGCACTAATTCCAATTCCTTTTTATTGTTACAACCCCAACCCTGATAACTTCTTCAACATCCTTATTTTCCTCTTCCTCCTGAGGAATCTCAGCTTCCTCATGTACCCTCTTAATCAATCCAGTATCAAGTCTTTATAGGATCCCCATGCTTAGTAGCATCTTCTCATAAATGGGCTCATTGTGAGGTAGCCTTTCTAGCACTATACTCCATTCTTTAAGCTCTTCTTCAATTTTTAGGATTGCTTTCACAAATTTTCTAATCTTTATGTTGTAGTAAGCCATCACAAATTCGTTTGCCTTGTCCACTTGCTCATTTATTATTTGCATCAAGAGCAAAGGAGTATTCGCGATCTGTTTATTGTTTATGCACCAGAGGTAGAAGAGATTTGTTATGGTGCAATTTCCATTGGATTAGCCTCTACTAATGATGTTCTAGGTGTTGAACCTATGGGTAATACTTAAGGCTAGACCCTTGATCTTAGAAGCCTTGTCGTTATTATTGTTATAGTTACTTCTTCCATCAGTGATGGACTTTCAGAACTGGTTGACATTAACTTTGAAGGGTTGAGAAGGCTCTGTGAGATCTTTGTTGAATGCATTAAAGCACATAGCCAAGTCATTTAGTTTTAGAATGTGTTTCTTACCAAATAGCCTCAACTTTATTATGTATTCTTGAAGATATGTTTCACAATCACTACCTAATACTCTCTAGGTTGTTAAAAACTCCACTGTTAGGTCCAAGTAAGAGGGTTCCTTATGATGGCAAAATAGCTCCAATCCAATCCTAACCATTAACTCTTTAACTTTTCAACCAGCTCATACCGTTGCAGGTCATTCCACTCTAAGAATTTCCTACCTCTAAGATGTCTCTTCAACAATTTTAGAATTAATTCATTTTCCTTTTCACTTTTGAGATGAAATTATTAAACCAAAAAAGGAGTTAAGGGTATGGCAGGGTGCTCTGTTTTGGTAGCCTTCCATTTCTCCTTTGAATCTTAGCCAATTTTAGATTTCTTAGATTACTTCTAGGTTGAAAAGGGTTCTTCAACTCTCTTCTTCTACTAAGCTATCA
This sequence comes from Omphalea diandra, assembly GCA_949677035.1. Lineage (NCBI taxonomy): Eukaryota > Viridiplantae > Streptophyta > Magnoliopsida > Malpighiales > Euphorbiaceae > Omphalea > Omphalea diandra. Next base: position 1,084 of record CATIWR010676123.1, on the reverse strand, counting down.
TTGATGCTAGATTTTTCTCAATTTTAGAGCTAGAGTAAGAAGGTTAAGGGATCTTTCTAGCATATTACTTATATCTTTTGGTGGAATCTGGTTTGGATGCCATTTGATTATGTGAATAAGTGTTTGATGCAAGGAAATATGTAGAAATTTATAGCAAAAATTGAGAGAAATGAGAAGAAAGCCAAGCAAAGGAGAAAGTAAAATTATTTTAGGGTTAAAAGGGGTTTAAATAAAAGTTCAACAAGATCCTTTTTTAAATAAAATAATATGACCATTGGGAGTGTTCAATGGTTCTTACGAGTTAGGCAACGGCTATTGGACATGACCGTTAGTTTGCTCTTACAAGTGTTCTTTAGCCAACTATTGGACTAGGATGATTAATCCTAAGTTTAGAACTTTTTTTAATCTTGACAAAGTAGATTGATCATCACTAATATTTCAAATAAGTGTTGATTATGCAGAAATGAATCAATCTCTCAAGAAGAAATGAAAGAAGTTGATAAACTCCAAAGTGACATGTAATTCACAACCGCAATCTAGGATTCGGGACCGTGACTCATGTTAAGACATGCTGAAATTCAAGCAAACGAAATTGCGGAGCCATTCTCAGCCGCGACCTATGGAAAAGAAGAAGCCCAAAATGTGACAAACGAATTTGCGGTATATGTCACGACCTAGTCGCGGCTGTGAATTTCAAAATGACTCAAGAGGGAAGCAAGTTCATAACCACAACTTGACAAGTGTCCTAAAAAACTGTTGGAAATCAAATTTTGTGATGACATCTTATTGGTAGCGACTGTGAATCTTGAGGAAGAAAAATGACCACTTAGACAGATGAATTCGCGTCCTCTATCACGTCTTGTACAAGAAAACTCACGACCGCGACTTTCTGAAAGTAGGTGAAAGACAATGACTATATTTTTCTGGTGAACCAATCAGAAGTTGCCACGTGGACTAGCCGTTAGACACAAATGAGATTTCCCTTGAGGAATTTGGATTTCACGATCGCGATTTCATCTTGACAAGCATTTAATGCAGATTCTGCCTAACATGTCTCAAAGATTTGATGAGCTATGATCTATAA
>CATIWR010676113.1:0-20678 GCA_949677035.1 Omphalea diandra | reverse complement strand
TATATATATATATATATATGTATGTATGTATGTATGTATGTATGTATGTATGTATGTATAATCTCTTTATTTTGCATAATTTATTCACATTGATCACCATTATATTCTTTTTAGAATTTGTAATTATATATTGATGATAATTAAAATAAAAATAATATGAAGTATTTAATATTTCACATTCATTATTAAATCGATTATGATAATTTTATTAACTTTAGTTTTAAATATGCATATAAAAAAGTTGAATAGTTAGCTTTAATTTAAGTATAATAAATAATATAAAAATTTTAGGTAAAATTTTTTAAAAGTTCTCATTTTAAAAAGATTTTTATAAGTAATCTTTCTCTTTTAATAAAAAAATATATTTCACACGAACAACGAACAAATTATATGGCTCCATTATTATAAATTTTAGTAAGTGTTGGACTAGGATGGTTAATCCTAAGTCTTCGAGCTCTTTTGATCTTGACGAAAGATATTGATCAATTCTAATGTTTTCATTAAATGTTGTTTTGCAGAATTAAGTTAGACTTTCAATTGAAAGTTGGTTAAAGTTCATAATTTTCAAGAAGATAAAATTCATCCAAATTCGCAGTCAATAACTTTTAATTCGCGACCGTGGCTTAGCTCAAGAACAGGGTGAAACTAGGCCAGACAAATTTGTGGGCATCATCGCTTCTGCGACTCACCCAAAGATGGGAGTGTCAAAGTCACAGATGAATTCTTGGTCACTGTCGCATCTCTGGTGCGAGCGCGACTTTCATAGTGACTGAAGAGGGAACTAAGTCCACAACCACAGCTTGTCAAGTGTCCTAGATATCCATTAAAAAACAAAATTCGCAGGGGCAACAAAATGGGCAACGACCGCGATTCATGAAAATGACAATTCTCCTTTAAAACAGAAGAATTTGTGTCTCAGTCTTGCCCTGTACAAGGACAAGGACTGATCGCGACCGTGAAGTTTGTAGGCAATTAGAAAGCAACAACTATATTTTTCTGATGGACCAATAAGGAGTTGACATGTGGACACAAACAGAGTTTTTTGAAGCAATTTTTGGCTCCCATATGGAATTGGAAAGTCGCGACCTCGACTCCTGCCTGTCATGCAATTAATGCAGAATCTGCCTAGCATGTCTTGAAGATTTAATGAGCTTCATAGTCTAATGTCTGTTTGGTGGGTATGAGCGATAAATACTCTACTAAATAGATGTAAATGTAAGAGAATTCATTAACTTGTAACAAAACTCTTGCAAATTTGCTATTCATTCTTTATACTTTAAGTGATTGTTTGGTGTGAGCATTAAACACTAATTGTAATAGGTTTTAGTGTGAGCCTATAAACATACTCGAGAAAGGTTTTAGTGTGAGCCTGTGAAAACACTTGAGAGAGATTTTAGTGTGAGCCTTAAAAACACTTGTAAAAGATTATTGTGTGAGCCTTGAAAACATAAAGCGTAAAAGTTAGGTGTGAGCTTTGAAACACCATTTTGAGTGAGTGAAACACCCAATTGCAGAGAATTGGGAAATGGACATAGGGTTGAGTAATACCCAAATCACCATAAATCCTTGTGTCTCTTTTCTACTCTTTATTTATCCCTCACTTTAATTTTTATTTAAACACCAATTCAATCCCCCCTTCTTGGTGCCCAGGGCCAATAAGTGGTATTAGAGCCAAGTCTCACAAACAAGTCTTAATTGGGAATCCACTCACACCTCAAGCCCTACTTTGATGGATCCGACTATATTCATTGAAAGTATAGGATAAAGATTTTTCTTGATTCAAATATAGTGGATCTTTGGGATGTAGTAGTCAAAGAATGAAAGCCACCCATAAAAGTAGTGGATGAAATTGAACAACTAATTCCAAGGGAAGATTGGGTTGAAGCTCATAAGAGGTCAAATAGTAAAAACAAGGGAGCAATGACCATTCTTCTAAACTCTCTCTCTAGGGAAAAGATTGGAAGAGTGCAACATTGCCAAACAGGTCATGCCATTTAGAAGACTCTTGAAAACTATCATGAGGGCACAACATTTGTTAAATTAAGTAGATTATAAATGTATGTGATAAAATGAGAGCTCTTCATGATGAAAGACCATGAAAACATCACCAAAATGATGAATAGACTTTTATCCATCGTCACAAACATGAAGAAATTTGGAAAAACTCTCACCAACTATGACGTAAACACGAAAATCCTTCAAACTCTTCCATTATATAAGTTTGATGCAAGAGTGTGCAACATTCAAGAGTCCAACCTGGAGATTGGAAAGGTTCCTACGGATGTCTTAATAGGCAAACTCTTAACTCATGAGTTAGCCTTACAAAAGGATAAGCAAATGGAGAAATTAAAGGGCCAAGGAAAAAAATCAGAAAAAGAAAGAAGAAGCTTGGCTTCCAAATCCTTAACCAAGGAGAAGGAGGCAGAAAACACCTCTAGTGATAAAGAGAGTGACAAAGAAGAAGAAGAGCTAACAATGCTCTAAGAAAAGGACTAAGGAGTTAATTAGAAGAAGAAAAGAGAGAAAAAGCTTCAAAAAGACAATTCCTAATCTTAGAGAGAGATTTAATAAAGTCACTTACTATGAGTGTGGCAAGGAATGCCACATCAATTATGATTGTCCCAAGATAAAAAAAAAAAAAAAGAAGAGATGGGACAAGGAGAAGAAGAATAGTTTCTCAACCATTTGGGATGATAGCTCAAATGAAGATGAAGAAGAAGGAGAAGTTGCTAACATTTGCTTCATGACATAAGAAGACTCTCCAAATGAGGAAAGCACTTCATCCCACTCTCATTCAGATGATGAGATAGATGAAGAGCTTCTAGAGGTTATTACTATGAGATGTGACAAATACAAGTCATAAATGAAGTCTTACAAGAAAAAAATGTCTAAAATTAAAGGATAATTATAAATCCCTCAATGATCTTATAAGCGAATTGAGACCATCAAATGATGAGCTTAAAAAATCTATAGAAAATTTTTCCAAATTATCTTCATCATTGGCTTCATTGAGAAAAGAGAATGACTCCTTAAAAGCAAAAGTCATTGAGCTTAGAAGCTCAATCTCTAAGTTTCACAAAGAAAAGGAAGCCTTAGACACATTGATTGTGTCTCAAAGGTCACCATTGATTAGACATGGTTTAGGCTTTAATAGAGCCTCTTCATCATCACATACTACATCTGTTAGACCATCAGAACCTCAAACTTCAAGTGTTGAGGTAATTGGGAAGAAAAGTGCTCCTAGCACTAAGCCACCTAAGCCTAAGGGCAAAGGGAAGGCTCCTCAAAGCTCAAGAGTCAATACTCAAAAGGCTAATCATGCTTACTTGTAAAACAAAAAGCATGCTCACATACATAAACATAAATAATTCTCTACTACTTTCTCATCACTCATACACATGCATGCACTCACATAATCAAAGTATAAGAAGGCCTCCTACTCATATTAAGTTTGTGCATAAAAGAAAGACTCACAAGTCTAAACTCTAATTTCACTATTGTATGAAATTGGGCATATTAATATTCATTGCTTTATTAGGAAGTCTTACCTTAAATTAAAGGACCTTTCAACTCCTAACCTCCTATGGCCCAAGTATGCTTGGGTACCTAAGAAAAGGTGACTTATTTTTATTATGTAGGGAAATGTGGCAACCACTAATAAATCAAACAATTGGCATGTTGATAATGGATGTTCTAAGCATATGACGGAAAATAAAAAGCTATTCACGACATTGAAGGAAAAAAAAGGTAAAGATGTCACATTTGGTAACAATGCCAAAGGTAAGGTAATTGGCATTGGAACCATTGGTAAGAATGGTTGTTCCTTGATTGATAATGTTTTATTAGTTAATGGCCTACAATATAATTTGTTGAGTGTAAGTCAATTGTGTGACAAAGGTAATAAAGTCACCTTTGATCCTAGAAAATGCTGAGTCACCACATTAGTCGATGATGAGGTTATTTTCAAGGGTGACAGGAAAGGTAATACCTACTCAATTGACTTAGACAATTTGGCTAACCAATCTTTTAAGCGTCTTATGTCTTTGAGCAATGAAGCTTGGTTATGGCATAGAAAGCTTAGACATGCAAGCATGGATCTCCTACAATGCCTATCTAAAGGAAAGTTAGTAGAAGGACTTCCCAAGCTAAATTTCACTAAAGACAAGACATGTGGTCCTCGCCAAATGGAGAAGCAACATCAAGCCTCCCACAAAGCTAAAAATATGGTAAGTTCTTCTAAACCTCTTCAACAAATTCATATGGACTTGATAGGACCCACTAGAAGTGCTAGCTTAGATGAAAAACATTATGCACTAGTCCTAGTTGATGATTACTCAAGGTTTACTTAGGTGTCCTTTTTAGCTCATAAGAATGATACTTTTGATGCTTTCAAAAGTTTTACAAAAAGAATTCAAAATGGAAAGGGTTATTCATTTCTTTTATTAAAAATGACCATGGAAAGGAATTTCAAAATGAGTCTTTGAAACTTATTATTTGGAGAATGAAGTTTTTCACAACTTTTCAACTCTTAGAACACCACAATAAAATGGTGTTGTAGAGAGGGAAAATAAAACACTAATAGAAATGGCTAAAACCATGGTTAATGAGTATTCTTTACTGAATTACTTTTGGGCCGAAGCCATGAATACTTTGTGTTATATTGCAAATAGAGTTTTTAAAAGATCTATTCTCAATAAAACATCTTATGAGCTATGGAATGATAGAAAATCCAAGATATCATACCTAAGAGTATTTGGGTGCAAGTGCTATATATTGAATACCAAGGATAATCTTGCAAAATTTGATTCCAAGACCAATGAAGGTATATTCTTAGGCTATTCCACCTCTAGCAAGGCTTATAGAGTCTTTAATAAGAGTTCAATGGTAGTTAAAGAGTCTATAAATGTTGTTTTTAATGAATCTAGTATACTTGATCTTAGAAAATGTATTTTTGTTAATGATCTTATAGGTGACTTTGAAAAGTTGAAATTGGAAGACACTATAAGAAAAGAGGATAAAAATAAGGAAGGAGGTGAATCATCAAAAGTAGATGAGGAGCCACAACATCAACAAAAAGATGAGCCAAGTCAAGATTTACCCAAAGATTGGAGATTCTTTAAAGGACTTGATCATTGGTGATACCTCTAAGGGTGTAAGTACTAGATCACAACTTCATCTTTTAGATAATAATCTTGCTTTTGTTTTTCAACTTGAGCCAAAATCAATTGATGAGGCTCTTGATGATGAGAGTTGGGTGCTTGCTATATAAGAGTAACTCAACCAATTTGAGAGAACCAAGGTATGAGAACTTATCCCTAGGCTTAAAGAACACTCCATTAAAGGTTACAAATGAGTGTTTAGGAACAAGTTAGATGAGCAAGGTCTTATCATAAGGAATAAAGCTAGATTGGTTGCTAAGGGATACAACTAAAAGGAAGACATAGATTATGATGAGACTTTTGCCCCTGTTGCAAGATTATAGGCCATTAGGATACTTTTAGCTTTTGTATGCCATATGAATTTTAAGCTTTTTCAAATGGATGTAAAAAGTGCATTTTTGAATGGAATTATTGAGGAGGAAGTCTATGTTAGACAACTTTCTGGTTTTGAGTCACATTATTTTCCCAATCATGTTTTTAAATAGAGCAAAGCCTTATATGGATTGAAACAAGCTCCAAGAGCTTGGTATGATTGGCTTAGTTCGTTTCTTTTAAAAAATAATTTTTAAAAAGGAAAGGTGGACACCATACTATTTGTTAAAAAGCATAAGCATGATACACTAATTGTATAAATTTATGCTAATGATATCATTTTTGGTGCTACTAATGAGTCTCTTTATGAGGATTTTGCTAAGTGTATGATTAGGGAATTCGAAATGAGCATAATGAGAGAGCTCAAGTTTTTTCTCGGTGTACATATCAATAAATTAAAGAAGGGATCCTCATCAACCAAGACAAATACACAAAGGAGATACTCAAGAAGTTTGGCATGGATGGTTGCAAAGAAGCCAAAACCTCATGAGTGGTACCATCAAGCTAAACAAAGATGAATCGGGTAAGATGGTAAATGAAAAGAGATATCGAGGTATGATCGGATCTCTACTTTATGTTATTGCTTCTAGGATGGATATCATGTTTAGTGTATGTATGTATGCTAGATTCCAATCCTCTCCTAAAGAGTCTCATTTAAATTGTGTTAAGAGAATTTTTAAGTATTTGCATGGCATAATTCACTTAGGGTTATAGTATCCCAATGATTCATCCTTTAGCCTCATAGGATATTCAGATGTAGATTATGTGGGTAGTTTATTAGATAGAAAAAGCACTCCTGGGATTTGCCAATTTATGGGAGAATGCCTAGTATCTTGGTTTAGCAAAAAAACAAGTGTCGGTTGGCTTATCCACCGCAAAAGCCGAGTATATTGTTGTGGGTTGTTGTTGCGCCCAAGTCCTTTGGATGAAACAATAATTGAAGGACTTTGGCAAAATGATTGATCACATTCCTATTAAATGTGATAAAATGTGATAACACTAGTACTATTAATCTCTCTAAGAATCCCATCCAACACTCTAAGAGCAAACACATAGATATCAGATACCATTTCCTTAGAGGTCATATACAAAAAGGGTGATGTTGTGTTAGAATTTATTAACACAAATCATCAACTTACAGATTTTTTCACTAAACCTCTCAATGAAGAAAGGTTGAACTTCATTAAGAGAGACTTGGGAATACTTGATGGCAGTTCCTTAAAGTGAAACATTTGATCTTATGTATGATTATTATGTGTGTTGATTGTTATTTGTTGATTTGTGATAATTATATGTGTGAATATTGAATTTAATGTGGGTTAATTGAGATGTCTTAATTTTAAATTGCAATTGTGCTTTTTCTATTAACATATTGCATCAACATAGTGAAGTGGATCACATTTTTCAAAACTTAACTTTCCATTCTTATCATTGTTGACCCATAATTCGCAGTCACTATCTTTCATTCACGGTCTCGAATTACAAGTCCAAGTCACCAAACTATCAAACATCAAATCGCAGTCACAGGAATCAAGATCTATTGCGAATTTTGGTCTAGAATTTAAATTTTTGACCGTTATAGTGCGTATTCCTAAGGAATTTTTGTTCGTTACATTTTTCAAAAATTGCAGTTGCGATCCCAAAATTTGCGGACACAAATTTGAGTAACTGTCAAGCCATTAAGTGATTTGACTGCCAACCATTTCCAACTTTTCATAAATCCAATTCTAGTTATTTACACACCCCTTCAATGGCTATTTAAACCCCTTAAATAGTGATTCTCATCACTTCATTCTGCTCCAAAACTATTATCCTTCCAAAACTCTCCAAATTCTCTTTATCTTTTGTAATGGCTCCCAAGAAGAATTCAAGAGCAAAAAAGAGCAAGGTTGTGGCTCAGCCATCTGCACCCCCAACACTTCATTTAATGAAGGGCATCATAAAGGAGGAGAAAGAGTGTTTCAAGGGAAATTCTTCAAAGATCATCCTTTCCAACAAAATACCTTCTACATTTTTGTTAAAGACTCTAGGCATCAATGCAGAGATTCGTGTATTCCTTTTAAACTTAGGCTGGAATGAGTTCATATTTCGGGATGAACCCGGTTATGAAGAAGTTGTTAGGGAATTCATATGCATAGTTCAACTGAGTCGCAAAGCAGATTCTCGAGTGAGGCAATACGGGTTAGTTTTTCGGGCTTTTGGTGATCCATATTTCATTACCTTTGAACAACTTTCCTCCCTTTTCAAGCTTCAAGTCGGAGAAAACATTCCTTTTATTATCTTCTCTCTTGATGTCATATATTCCAAATTTTGGTTTAAAATTTCCATTGAAACCAAACACAACCCAAAAACCTCCCTATCCAAATACATAAAAACCCTACCTTTTTGGATACTCCATCGTATCATCACCTTTTTCGTAAATGCTAAAGGTAATGGTAATAAGTAAGTGTCTTACAAGGACTTGGCCTTTTTATTCTGCCTTGTCAAAAACAAACCTATTCAAATTGGTTGGTATCTTGTGGCTCAATTGATCCACATGAGCACCAAACCTAAAAGCCAATTCCTTCTGCCTTCACATTTAACAATGATCTATCGCTTTTATAGGGGCACTTGATGAGGAAAATGAAAAATTCCTTACCAAGAAACTCCTTCCTTCTCAAAACTTTCTTAACCTCACCTACCTCATCAATACCAAAGCCATACACCCGGACACATATGCTTATACCCTGGGTGCTTATGGGGCTAAGAAAATGGAATCCTCCCAAGCCTTTAAAAGGAAGAGGCTCATCATTGAAGAAGGAGCCCTATCAGTCCCTCCTCCTCAACCAAAACCTAAATCCAAACTATCTCTTGCCACTATTAATTGAAAATTGGACAAGATGATGAGAATGATGAAGATGTAATTCCTATTTCTTTCTCACATCTTCATAATGACATGGTGGATTTACAAGAAAAGTTGGGTATTCCTCCTTGCATCTTTTGAACTTTACTAAATTTGAAGATACTCAAGAAGAAGAAGACAATGGAGAAGTTGAGGATGGAGATGAAGCAGAAGGTGAAAACAATGAAGAGGAAGAAAGAACTTCTGGAGATGATGATGACTCTCCAACATTCTAGAATAGGAATTTCTTGTACTTTCTTTTTTGTTTTTAAATGAAAAACTTATGATCCCACAATTTATTTATAATTGAATAAGAAATGTTTCTTTAAAATTTCTTGTCTTATGTGATTGATGGAATTTACTTTTATGATTGCATTCTTATTAATTTTGCTCCTTATGAACACTTATCTACTTGTTATCCATGTGTTCTTTTCCCTTATGCACCCCCTTTTTTATTTTGCCAAAAGGGGAGAGATAGGAACAAAAAAGAATCTAAGTCTAAGGGGGAGAGAAAATAACTTGCAAATAATAGCATAGGTTGAGGGGGAGCATCATACTTATCATACTTAGGATTTTTTTTTAGAAATTTCACTTTGATTGATTGAATGACATACTTAGGAAATTTCACGCTTGATCTTTGTACAGAAAGCTCTGAGCATTCATTGAATCATATTACCACTCTAACTTCACACTTCATGCATTATTTTCCCTTAGGATCAATCTAAGTTGTCAAAATAAAAAAGGGGGAGATTGTTAGACGAGGATGGTTAATCCTAAGTCTTGGACCTCTTTTGATCTTGAAAAAGGAGATTGATCAATCCTAATGTTTCCATTAAATGTTGTTTTGCAGAATTAAGTTAGAATTTCAATTGGAAGTTTGATGGAGTTTATAATCTTAAAAAAAGTAAAGTTCATCCCAATTCGCGGTCAACAACTTTTAATTCACTTCTGCAACTTAGCTTAAGAACAGGGTGAAACTAGGTCAGACAAATTCGCGAGCATCATCACTGTCACGACTCATCCAAAGATGGAAGTGTCAAAATCATAGACGAATTCACGGTCACTATTACGACCGCCACTTTCATAGTGACTGAAAAAGGGAACCAAATCCATAACTATAGCTTGCCAAGTGTCCCAGATATCCGTTGAAAATAAAATTTGTGAGGGCAACATTGTGGGTAGCGATCTTGATTCATGAAGATGAAAATTCTCTTTTAAAACAGAAGAATTCACGTCTCAGTATTGTAGGCAATTAGAAAGCAACGACTATATTTTCCTGATGGACCAATGAGAAGTTGACACGTGGACTAGCCGTTTAGACATCAACGAGGTTTTTCACTGTAATTTTTGGCTCCCGTATGGAAATTGGAATGTCACGATCGTGAATCCTTAATAGCGACCGCGACTCTCGCCTGTCATGTAATTAATGCAAAATCTGCCTAGCATGTCTTGAAGATTTAATGAGCTTCATAGTTTAACATCTCTTTGGTGGATATGAGCCATAAATACTCCACTAAACAAATGTAAATGCAAGAGAATTCATTAACTTGTAATAAAGCTCTTACAAATTTGCTACTTATTCTTTCAATTCTTTTTTATGCTTTAAGTGTTTGTTTGGTGTGAGCATTAAACACCAATTTTAATAGATTTTAGTGTGAGCCTATAAAAACACTTGAGAAAGGTTTTAGTGTGAGCTTGTGAAAACATTTGAGAGAGGTTTTAGTGTGAGCCTTAGAAAACACTTGTAAAAGGTTATTGTGTGAGCCTTGAAAACACAAAGTGTGAAAGTTAGGTGTGAGCTTGAAAACACCATTTTGAGTGAGTGAAACACCCAATTGCAGAGAATTAGGGAGTAAATATAGGGTTGATTAATACCTAAATCACTATAAATCCTTGTGTCTCTTTCCTACTCTTTCTTTATCCCTCACTTTAATTTTTATTTAAACACCAATTCAACCCCCTCCCTTCTTGGTGCCTAGGACCAACAATAAGTACAAATGGACTGTAAGATTTTATATTAGAAATTTCAAATTCTTAGTACCAAAAGAAAATCCCTTGGAGACATGGTGTTTCTTATTTTATTTGTGACAAAAAGACATTTCTTGATTGGTGATATATTGAATAAAATATAATAAAATAAAATAACTATTAATAATTAATCTTAGATTAATTAAAATTTTCTCAATATTTTTAATAAAAATAAAATATAAATAAATGTTTCTATTAAATTCCTATTGTTATCATTATAATAGTTTTTTTTTATCGTGTGTGTATAAGTGTCTTCTTATCTTTGTAATTATTTTCTTTAATAAGAAGAAACTCTAGTCTCATTTTGAGTTTTTCACTATGTGTTATCATGGTATTAGAACTTTCATTACACTTTGACTTTTGTTAATCTTATTCATAATTTTCATCTAGAATTTGAGATGGAGCTGAAAAAGAATTATTTTCGGAGTGTTCGTACTGATTTATTTGATTTTCTAGTTACTAATATGGTTGTTTCATGTGGCTTCATTTGATTTTCTTTGTTTTGTTGATATGGCTATTGCTAGGGATAATTTGCTTTAGTCATTTAGTGTTCAATTAGATGGGAAAAGTTATTCATACAGGAGCATTACCATAAAAAAAAAATTTTGAAAGGCAAAAAGATGTGGGGCTTTATTTCATGGACTTATCTAACACCTGGTGATAGGAAAGTTAACAAAATTTATAGAGTTATTGAATGCTTGAAAAACAAATAATTCAAAGATTATCACTTAGATTAAAAATTTTATGAAGCCTTTTATAAACTTCAGTTAGTAAAATATGAGACAGTTAAAAAGGTTTGAGATCATCTTGCAAGACTATTTATATAGTCTAACTTTACAAAATAGTATTAAATAGAGATTGATATACATACTCTCCAATAGAAGAATATGAGTATTTAAGAATTCTATTTTGCTATGGCAAATTTATGGAACTTGTTGACATTAACAGAATCTATAAAATAACGTGCATTCCCTCCCTATATTGCCCAAAGAGAAGAACAATATTTAGTTCAATTTTGATGGCTCTTCATAATGATTTTGAGGGGTTTCATGGATAATTGTGCATCATAATCTGCTGCCTTCTATTGAATCTGCAGTTAGTAAATTATTAGGTGAAGAAAAATGATTGAAATCTTATGTAGGAAAAGAGCCTTCTCTAATGTCTACTGCGTCAATTTTTGCAACACCATAAAGACCTCCTGTCAATAATTAGCCAAAGTTGCACAAGATGATTATTGTGATTAGAGAAGACTAGAAATTTGTGAGAGAAACTTGCATGAATGTTCTCAAAGAAGTTGCTCATACTATCACCATGGTGTCATTATATGTTTCCTACGACTATTCGTCCAAAGCCGTCAAGCCAATAGAAGATGTAAAATCTCTACTCATCAATGAACAGTGCATATTGTGAATTGGGATGGAACTAACATAATCAATTAATAAAGATATTAGTTTGATCCTACCTCAAAGCCTTAAGACATTTGCTTACTCCATCTTAGACATTATAAGGATACGCCCCTATGCCATAGCTTACAACTTGAAACTCAAGTACTTGGTCAAATCTATGAAGCAAAAAAGTAAAAAACCATACCTCGCGCACTAAAGAGCCATTGCTGAATAAGTTTGCAACTTACTTCATGCAGGCTTTATTTGAGAAGTGTAGTATCTAGACTAGCTAGCTAATGTGATCTTAGTAAAGAAATTGAATGGAAAATGGAAAATGCATATTGATTTTATTGATCTCAACAAAGCTTACCCAAAGGTTAGTTATCCTTGGCTTAACATAAATCAGTTAGTAGACTCTATTGATAGGTATGAGCTCTATAAGTTTGTTGATACCTTGGTAGGGTGCCATCAAATTTAAATATTTGTCTTGAATAAAGAGAAACTAACTTTGTCACATATAAACTACCTATTGCTACAAGGTAATGTCCTTTGGTCTTAAAAATGTAGGAGTTACATATTAGTAGTTGACCAATCACATGTTCAAAGACTAGATTAGCAAAACTTTTGAAGTTTACATTGATGACATGATTGTTAAAAATCACCAAGTTGAGGACCATGCTAAAGACTTATATAAGCATTACTAATCTTTTATTAGTATAATGTGAAGCTCAATCCTGAAAAATGGACTTTTAGAGTTTGAGCAGGAAAGTTCTTAGGATTTATGATCTCCTAAAGACGCATTAAAGCCAACCAAGCCAAAATTCAAGCCATTCTAGCCATGCAACCTCTTAATCCATCAATAAAGTTCAAAAGCTCAATGAAAAAATTACTACTTTAGGCTGTTTTATTTCATGTTTAGCTTGGCATTGCATGTTATTCTTTAAAATGCTAAGGAACCTCAAAAATTTTTCACGAGTTGAAAAGTTTCAAAAAGCTTTTGAAGATTTAAAGGCATTCCTCAGCTAGCCCCCTTTACTCAATTGCCTTAAACAAGATGAACCCATTTTAATGTATGTAGTTGTTACTAAAGAAATAGCTACCTTTATCCTAATAAAAAAAGAATATGGGATGTCGATGACGATTTATCATGTAAACAAAGTCTTGAAAGGGGTCGAACTAAGATACTTCATGCTTGAATAATTAATTTATGTGCTAGTCAGCTTAGTTGTAAAACTTAGACAATACCTTTAAGCTCATACTATCACTATCCCTCTAGATCAATCATTGTAGAATATACTTTAAAAAATGGAAAACTCGAGGTGAATAGCCAAATGGGCAATTTGACTTTATGAGTTTGATATCAAGTATGAGCCAAGGTAGGCATTGAGAAAGCTTAGTACCAACTAAATTTGTGGCAGAATAATAATGCTAGAGTTAGGGAAAAAAGCCATTCCTGAGAAAAAAGAATGGAAGTTGTTTATTGATGGTGCTTTTAGAATATATAGAGTAAGAGTTGGCTTAGTTTTGAAAGGCCCAAGTTGAATTATCATTAAGTATATTTTGAGATTAAAATTTTGAGCCACTAATTATGTTGTAGAATATGAAGCCTTAATAACTAGACTGCAACTAACAAAAGTGGTTTGAAAAGAATGCCTTAATCTATAGTGACTGATAATTAGTGGTTTAATAGTTGCTAGGCAACTATGCTGTCAAAAATCCCATCATGCTCAAACATATGGAGCATGCTAAGCACTGACTAGCCAACATTGAGATAAAGGAAGGAAGCTAGAGTCTAGAACAAATTTCCTATACTGATAATGAAGATACAAACTTGCTAGCCAAATTAGTCACTTTCCATTAGACCATTTTACCTAATGGAGTCTTTTTAGAAGAATGATATTAGCCCAACATCCTCTAGATAATCTATATAATAGTTATTGTCAAAAAAGATAATTGGATAAACACTCTTATCAAATATTTAAAATACGAGTAGCTTTTATAGATGCCAAAAAAGGGCTACTATTAACAAAGTCGTTGATAATCAGAAGAAGATAGTGTTTTATACTAGCAATCTTACAGTTAACCTGGCTCAGGTATGTTTTGCTGAAGATGAAAATTATGTTTTATAAGAGATTCGTGAAGGCTTTTGCCGAGACCATGAGATTGGTACCATTCTAGCCTAAAAAAGTAATTTTGTATGGCTATTTCTGGCCCTTCATGATTAAAGATCAAAGGAGCTCATGCAATAGTGTGATACTTGCCAAAGATATAGCTCGATCCCTTGATAACCCTCAATTAATCAACAACCCATTTCTCTTAATGGGAGATTGATATCCTTAGCCTTTTTTCATAAGCACCTAGGCAAAAAAAATTTATCGTCGTATTCATTGATCACTTTTCAAATGGCATAATGTTGAAGCCCTTGCCACCATCACCTCGGCTAAAATACTCAAATTCTTCAAGAAATATGTAATCTACCAATTTGGTATCCTACAAAGGTGTTATCATTGACAATGAAAAACAGTTTAACGATAAGCAATTTAAGTCTTATTATGCTTGCCTATCCATTAGTCTCAAGTTCACCTCAGTGGCATATCTTAAACAAATGAGATGATCAAAGTAACTAATAAGATCATCTTATTAACGATTAAGAAATGATTGGAAGATGTTTAGGTGTATAGGCAAATCAGCTTAATCACATTTTATGGGTCTTCACATGACTAAAAGAATTATAATAGACTAAATGCTATTCTCTTTAATGAATCGGACAAAGGCAATCATCTCTGTAGAAGTTATCTTGCCTTTTTATCAAGTTCTTTACCATGATCCTAAGCAAATGAGGCTAAGTTGCACCTCAATCTTGACTTCCTAGCTAAAAAACATGAAAATATTGCCATTTAAACCACTACATATTTGTAAAGAGTTGCTCAATTTTATAACAAAAGAGTGAAACACCAAAATCTCAACGTAAGAGACCTAATCTTGAAGAAAACCAATGTAACTAAAGGTGAGGTTGGTGTTGATAAACTCAGTGCCAGTAAAGAAAGTCCATACAAAGTCATCAAGATAACAGGACTTGCAACTTATAAGTTGAAACCTATTGATAGTAAGCTTATTCTCTAAACACGAAACATAAATAATCTTAAGAAGTACTTCATCTGATATCGACCTTAGTTGTTCTTTATTGTAATAAGGCTCGAGGATGATATTAGCCTTTGTACTTCTCTCATTTAATCAGTCTAAAGGTTTTTACCCTTTTTTTCCTCATATTTTTAAGTTATACTACTAAAGTATGTATCAAGCTCATTAAACTCATACATCATAAAAAGGTGTTACCCTCATTTCTCTAAATTATTATTAGTTCATATTACTAAAGCATGTGCCAAGCTTATTAACCTTGTACATCATGAAGGTTGCTAAACATATAACCAGGGAATGCCTTTAAACAAAATGTGTAATACTTTATGATTTGATTGATCATACTTAGCACAATTCAAATATAATTAGCTTGGCATGACCAGTTCAACATTTTATTACCAAGTCCAATTCAATAATTTTAGTTATTCAATGGACTCAATATATTTTCAAGTTTAGCTATTCAATGGGCTCGATATCTTAATATCTATCTTGTTATTAACTCAAAATCATTTTAATTTATTTTTTAGAGTTCAGTATTTTTCACATAATTAAGAAAAAAAAGACATACATAGATAAAAAAAAAGAAGCCATTTTATTTCTTAAGAAAATTTTTACAAAGAAGGATAGATTCGTGGTCACATTTAACTTACATCTATTTCCACAACTCGTCCTCTTACTCTTCTTCCTCACTAGGGAGAATGCCCCCTATATAATTAAAGTTAATGTTCGAATGTGCCTTACCTAGCTCGTGCCTTATCTTAGCATTATAATCAAAGTAGATCATAACATTTCTTATTCACCAAAACCTAGACATCATGCTCCTTTTATTTTTAAGAGCCCATTTAATTCTTCAGCTTGTATACCTTATCAAATATCTTCTTCTCTTGGTCAACTAACTTGGTGCTCTTCATCAGTTTGGCCTTCAGTGCTCGTAGGCCTTATTTAGAAGCCTCACTCCCTGGTCCAAGTTACCTTGTTAATCTTTGATCCACAAGGCCAGCTCTTCATGCACCTTTATAAACCTACCTTTTAGATCAACTATATTTTTTTATTTCTTTCTTTGGCCTTCAAGTGTTGGCTTGGAAGGAACTCAACTACTACCCCTTACACAAATATCCATCAAGTCAATAACTAAACTACTACCCTTTACATAAATATCCATTAAGTCAATAACTAAGTCTTTCTTATTTCCAAAATAACTTAAGCAAATTACCTTAAAATTCAACATCTTAGCTCAATTCGCCAATTGCCTATCTGTTAGGCGTTCGAACTATTCTTTATCCTTAGGAAGGATGTAAATCTTTCCTAAGGTCTTCTAACCATTGGGTGGCTTAACAAAAAGTCCTAAGAGTCTAGACACTTACTCAAGTTCCTCGATAGCATAAATAACTCCTTATCTAGGCCCACCTCTGTTAGTTCTAACTAAGACTTTTTTATGGGGGCAACTTATCTTTTTTTCCAATCACTCACCTACCATGGCGATGTTAGGCAATTCGGGCTTGTTTATAAGGGTTGGCTCGACCACTACTGGTTCTTTCTAGACCTTCTTTCGACAAGCTATTTTCTTAACTTGGGCTCTTTGCATGTTAGGCTCACCTTATTCAGCCATGACCTTTTGCTTGACGATTGCTTCCATAATTGCTTTGAAGTTCATGTCTACAAAATAAAAAACCATTAACATGCATTAGTTTATGTTATTAAAAACCCGTATTACTAAAATATACCAAACAGAACTCTAGTTGGGTAGTTTTTCTCTATCAATTTTATCAAATCTATTAGTCTTTCATAGTGGTTCATTATATTCCTTAAACATTGTGATTAAAACCTCCTCTACTCTTTCATATTGGACCATCTTACATGGAATCCCACCCCATTCTCATAAGTTACAATAAAGAATTTATATTTTTACTTCTTGATTGAGAAAGGGCAATGATTGAATAGGCCCATGCTAGGCTTAGTGGTTATATGGTAGTGATATTCTTCGATTTAGTGCATAACTATGTATATTTATTTCATCACTCATACCAAGATGCCTGTCTCTTTCTCTCGGGTCAGTAAGTACGTGCTTACTAACATCCTAATTTTGTTTAGTGTTATCCATGCTATTATTTGCTCGAAGCTTTTAGCATCTCTTGAATGAACTTGGGCATCGTAAGTCAAAATCCTACCTTCAGATATTCTTTATAAAGCATGAATTGATTCATTTAGAGTGGAGAATATATCTTTAGTTTTAGGCTGATATCTCCATCTTATACCCATTTGGGATGTTATATTTTAGGCAAATGTTTGCCAACTTCAACTTTGAATCCCCACTTCTCACTTTCAAAACTTAAGGTTTGCTTCTTTGGATTTTCAAACATATTGATGTAGATTCTATCTGAACTAGTTTGGTGTTTTTAGATCCTTCCTCATTTAAGTTTACTTCCTTGAATCTTGCTTCCTCATCTCTTTGCCTAACTTCTATTGGCTCTTCTAGATCTATTTCTATCTCCTCAACTTGTAATGTCTCCATTATTTCTACCATTAGAGAAGAATGAGAAACTTGAAAGATGCATATGGTTGCATAAGGGAAGTAGGGGTTTCTATATTGTCCATTTCATAAGAAAATAAAATCCAAAAGATAAATTATAAAGTAAAATTAGACCTTTTACTTAATGAATCTCGACTATAATAGGTAATTAAAGATGTTATTTGCTTTTGTGACATAAATCTTGCTCATAGAAATTGCATATGAGAATCTAAGTTTTTTCGTCCTTTTTATAAACCTAAGATAGAAGACAAAAGGATTTGACTAAATGAAGCGATACCTTCATCAAATAGTTAGGATTGCTTAGATCAAAGATAACTGATTGATGCTTACTAATCATGTACCACATATCAATACAAATGATGAAAAGTAATAATTTCAAATTTCAAATTTCTTCTTACCAAAGCTTAAGAATATGAATGGATCAATCTATTTATTTCTATACCACATAACTCAACCCATTTGATGTTCATCCTATAACAGCTCAATTGTTTTTTTTTTCAAACGCTTTTCGAGACGTAAACAAATTCGAACTAATAAGGGAACATATGACATTACCCTTACCAATATGGTTAAGCTCGCTCCTCTTTAAGGCCTATATCAACATTATGGGCCAAAGCCACTCAACTCATCATAAGTTCAACTTAGTTTAGATTGGGCTCTCAACTTAATGTCTAATTTAACTCGATCCATGTACGTGACTTTTCAAACCATCCCTAACTATCATCTTTCAAAAGTATCATTCTCTTTAGGAAACATTATCCTCTTCAAAAAGTGTGACACAAGTGAGGAAGCATAATTCAATATAGGAAGTATGTTCACTCTTGTGTAAATAATTCATTTGAGTCGCTATATACAGAGGTTTCAACCAAGTACTTTATTCATTCTATCTTATATACTGTTACTCTCACTTAATAATCCTTGACTTAAGCATCATAGCAGATTTCTAGCGTAAGACCGAACTCCCCTCTCACCCTCTCTTGTCTTATAGGTCTCAATCTAGGAAGACGCGAACTACTCAATTTGGTACCATCGGCGACATCAATATTCTAATTGTTTTAAAATTAAATTTCAACAAAAATTAAGATTGTTATGTTCATGAAATATGTTTTCACATTTAAATTGTAAATAATTTATTATTTTTTATAGTATCTCATGAACTAAAAAAAAATTCAGATTGAATAAAAAGGAAAGTAAAATAATGTTTGTTTTCCTTCGAGATTTTGGGTTAGATTGACATAGAGAGAGAAATAGACTTTTGAGAGATTATGTATTTACAGCCATAAAGAAAATCTTCATGTAACGAGTTTCTCATTTTTATTTTAACTATCAAAACGTGAGCTTCACATTTTACTATTGTTTAAAGCAATGACAAATAATCTCTTAGACCATGTGAAATGATTACCACATATCTATGCACATGACAAATCTATATGCATAACTATGCACAAGACAACAAACAAACTTGTGTAATTAAGTACAGCCTCCAACACAAAATAAGCTGGTGGCAGTAACCAGCAACCAAACCATTGCTGTCAGAGGTCTCTTCATGATAATTCCCTGTTCCTAAAAATTTCAACTAGTTTAGTTTTCTTTTCTTTTCTTTTCTTTTAAAAAAAAAACAAATTTCAAGTAGTTTGTTATGTAATGATGACCATATGCATGATAATGCCCAATAATTGAAGACCCAACTAACTTCAAAATTTTCTAACATCTGTAAATATATTACTATGATCTTATCATCCAGGCTCACTACTTGCATGAATTTCTATGGAAGTCTAAAATTTTTATGGTTGAAATTGTTACATAATAGCATTCAACTAATATATCTTAGTGTTAATATTAAAGATCTAAATTTAAAAAACTTTTTCAGTTATTTTTTTAACTTAAAATACTATGGAGATCAAATTTATGAAAATTGTGCCAATTATAATTTATTATGTGATTTTAAAATTTATATAAAAATTCTAGAATTTGACTTTTTTCTATTTTATTTCAAGAGTTGTTTTGTATTAATGAAATATTTTTATTTAATTTTTTAACATTATCTTCAGATTAGATTCTGATAATTTAACTGTCGAAAATTATTAAAGTAATATTGGAAAATAATTTTTTTACTTAAAACAAATTCCATAAAAATATTATGATAGATGAATTGATTTACTTTTTAAACTTTTTCTTATTATAGATTATCTCTTTTGTTATATGTATAATCAAGATTATTCTTAGATACATACACCTATTAAATTGATTTCTTTGAAACATTATATGATACATGCACAAGGACTCTATCAATTGGGAGAATTTCATTCGATTACTTCCCAATCAACCAAATAAAAGGAACCGAGTCCAGGTGCATGTTTGTATCGCACACATATAGCCCTAACAAAGACAAGAAAACATAAAAGCTGGCTAGTATGAAAATTATGGGCATATCAGATGGGCTGTTTGGTCCATTTTATTGCATGATTTGCCAACACGTGATGGGAATAGGATTGGGAGTTTTGAAATTTAAATTTAAAATTAGAATTAGATTATAAAATTCTAATTCTGTTATTTAAATAACTCATTTAGAATTAGAATTATAATTCTATATCAATTCTATGAAATTCAAAATATAAAATATAGTTATTTTTAAATTCTTAACCCAATCTATAAGAATTATAATTTTAAACTAATGGAAAAATTATAATCAAACTGAATTAAACTAAATCAAACTAAATTAAATTAAATTAAATTGAAACTTAAAATCTTGAAAATACAAACTGAATTAAAAAAAAAATGAACCGAACCGAATCAAATTGAATTAATCCAAAATCAGATGTTTGAAAATACAAATCAAATTGAATTGAATTAATTTACAGACCGAACCAAATTAGATCAAATCAATTTGGCTTGCTTTAATTATAATTTGATTTGGTTTGAACTATTTTTTCAAAAATAATTTAAAAATATTTTTTAAATATAAACAATAGTTCTCATAATATATTTTAAAATTTTTTTAATACAAATGCTATATTTATTTATTTTTAGTATGAATAATGAATTTTAAATAGAGTCAATCCATCTTGGTTTGATTTAACATGGATTTAATTTACTTTGATTTGATCTTAAATACACTCGATTTGGCTCAATTGAAATTTTGTATCTAAAAATTGAATCAAATTGAATTCACCAATTTTTTTTAA
>CATIWR010675944.1:0-36864 GCA_949677035.1 Omphalea diandra | reverse complement strand
GGTGTTTAATGCTCACACCTAACACTTACAATTTCATAAAGAAAATTGAAGAAAATGAGTAGCAAAGATTGAAAGCTTTAATTACTTGTAATAAATTTCTTAGCAACCTTATTCATGGCTGTTTGGTGGAGTATTTATACCCAAACTTCACCAAAGAGACGTTACAGATCATAGCTCATCAAATCTTTGAGACATGCTTGACAGATTCTGTATTAAATGCTTGACAATCTCAATTTGTGGTCGCTACTACTCATTAGCGATCGAAAATCTAAATTCTTGAAGGAAAATCCTATTTGTGTCTAACAGCTAGTCCACGTGGCAGCTTTTGATTAGTTCACTAGGAAAATATAGTCGTTGCCTTTCACTTGCTTTCATAAGTCGCAGTTGCGATCATTCTTTTATAGGCCATGACATAAGGACGCAAATTCGTTTACCGAAGATGGTCATCTTCTTCCTTATGATTTGCGGTAGCTACCAACAAGATGCCTCCATGAAAATTGGCTTCCAACAGACAGCTGGGACACTTGTCACGCTGTGATTGTTGACTTGCTTCCCTCTTGAGTTACTTTGAATTTCGCAGTCGCGACTCGGGTGTGACACACACCGTGAATTCGTCTGCCAATTTTGGATACCATCATTTGGATGAATTGCGGCCGAGAAAAGACTCTGCGATTTCACCTGCTTGTCTTCTTGCAAGTCTTCTAATGGATTGCAATCACGATTTAGAAGACACTTTTCATACTTTGCAGATTTTGTGCTACATCTAACTTCCAACTTAGATAAAAACAAAAGGGATGCAAAACAACACTAATTTTGAAACATTAGACATGATCAATCTCCTTTATCAGGATCAAAAGAGGTCCAAGACTTGGGTTAACTACCCTAGTCTAATAATCCTTTCTTTATTAATGGATTTAGTGAAAATATCCGCAAGTTAGTGATTGTTGTTGATAAACTTTAACATCATATTACCATTTTACACATAATCTTTAAGAAAATCATGCCTAATGTCAATATATGTTTGCTTCTTGAGTGTTGGATGTGATTCTTAGAAAGATTTATCGCACTTGTGTTGTCACATTTGATGGAAATGTGATCAACATCTTTTGCCATAATCATTGAGTTGTCATTTCATCCAAAGAACATGAATGTAATAATAACTCACCACTACATATTTCGCTTTGATGGTGGATAAGGCAACCAAAACTTGCTTCTTACTAAACCAAGAAACTAGACCTTCACTAATGAATTGGCAAGTTTTGAAAGTGCTATTTATATTTAACAAACTACCAATATAATTTGCATCCAAATAACCAAGAAGACTAAAAGATGAATTTCTAGGATACTAAAGTCCTAAATGCAATGTAATATGATTCCTTAGGACAAGATTGGAATCTACCAATAAACACTAAACTTAATATCGAGTTTAGAAGTGATAAGATTAAAGAGAGAGTCGGTCATACCTCTGTACTTCTTTTCATCAATAGGTTACTCGATTCATCTTTGTCTAGCTTAATTGATACACTCATTGGAGTCTTGGCTACTTTTGATCCATCCATTCTAAACGTTTTGATTGGCTCCCTTATGTTCTTGGCATGGTTGATGAAGATGCCCTCTTTAGTTCGCTTTATTTGAAGACCAACAAAGAATTTGGGGTCACCCATCATGTCCATCTTAAATTCCTTAGTCATATGCTTAGCAAAATCCTTACAAAGTGATTCATTAGTAACATTAAATATAATATCATCAACATAAATTTGCACAGTGAGATCCTTATAATGCTTTTTCATAAATAAAGTTATGTCAACCTTTCCTTTCTCAAAATCATTTTTCAAAAGAAATGAACTAGGTCTTTCATACCAAGCTCTTGGAGCTTGTTGCAATACATATAAAGCCTTAGTTAATTTAAAAAAATGGTTAGAAAAGTCATGAGATTTAAAACTTGAAAGTTGTTCAACATAAACTTCCTCTACAATAAAATCATTCAAAATGCACTTTTTACGTCCATTTGAAAAAGTTTAAAGTTCATATGACATACAAATGCTACAAGAATTCTAATGGTCACTAATCTTGCTAAAGGGCAAATATTTTATCATAATTAATGCCTTCCTCATGGTTGTAAAACTTTGTAACCTATTGATGAAAGGCTTTTCCTTTTCCTTTAGGCATATAAGGCTTAGTGCTTGGAGCACTTTTCTTCTCAGTCAACCCTATACTAGAAGTTTGATGTGTGAAAGCTCTAATAAATGTGGGAGGATAGGATGTAGAAGTTGATTCCCTATTAAAACCAAGTCCATTTCTCACAAGGGGTTGTCTTTGAGATACAATAAGTGTATCCAAAGCTTCCTTCCCTTTGTGAAACCCAGAGATCAAGTTCCTTAACTCAATAACTTCACCTTTCAAAGAATCATTTTCTTTTCTTCAAGAGTAAAGAGAAGATGAAGTTTTAAAAATACTTTTCAAAGATTTTTTAGTTCTTCATTTGAAGAACTAAAGTTATTTATAAGCTCATTTAAACATTTAAATTCATCATCTAGTTTTCAACACTTTTTCTTATAAATCATTATTTTTTTATTTATATTTATCACATCTCAAGGGCATAGTCTCAAGAAGCTCATCATCTTCATCCTTAAATACTTCATAATCGTCATAAGAATGAGAAGAAGTACTTACCTCATATGACTTGTCTTTTTGAGCCATGAAGTAAAAGTTGGCAACTTCTTCTTCTTCACTTGAATCATCATCCCATGTAGCTTTGAAGCTCTTCTTTTTCTCCTTATCCCACTTCTTCTTATTCTTTAGCTTGGGACATTCAGATTTTACGTGGCCTTGCTTTTTATATTCAAAGCAAGTCACTTAACTCTTCTTTTCCTTGAAGTTGGATTATGATGATATTTTCTTAAAGTTCTATCTTTCCTTTCTTCTCTTCATGAATTCTTTGGATCTTGAAAGCATAATAAGTTCTTCTTCTTCCTTTTCACTCTCATCACTATCACTAGTGGTTTCTTCCACCTCTTTATCTTTGCTTGAGGATTTCAGAGCAAGAGTCTTCTTTTCACATTTTTCTCCTTGGGCTCTCACAGTCTTCATTTCTTCATCCTTTATGAGAACCATCTCATAAGTGAAAAGTTTACCAATTAGAACATTAGTTGACACCTTTCCAATCTCTTAGATGGACTCTTAGATGCTACAAACCCTTGCCCTAAGTTCACCATAGGAAGCATCTTAAGCATCCCTAAGTTCACCATAGGAAGCATCTTAAGCATTTTAATGTTTACCTCCTGATTAGTGAGAACTTTTTCATACTTCTTCATATTATTAATAATGATAAGAAGTCTATTAGTCATGTTGGTGATGAATTCATTCTCCTTGATTATGAAGAGCACCCATTTGGTCATAAACATCATTAATCTACTAGACTTTATAAGTGTTGTTCCCTCATCGTAGTTCTCAAGAACTTTTCATATTCCATATGCAATTTGATAATGTTGAACTCTTCTTGTCTCTTCTTTTGACATGGACCTTAGGAGAATTGTCATTGCCCTCTTTTTCTTCCCATTAGCCTTCTGATGAGTTTCAACCTATTCTTCTCTTAGGATCAATTCTTCACTACCATCCACTATTTTGGTGAGTGGCTTCCATTCCTTAGCCATAATGTCCTATAAATCCACTACATCACTATCAAGGTAAATCTTTATTCTATACTTCTAATGAGTATAGTTAGATCCATCAAAGAAAGGTTTGAGGTCAAAGTGGAGTCCTTTTTATGCCATAGATCTTTCCTCACACAATTAAGGCTTCAATTGAGATATAGCTATGATACCACTTGTTGGCCTTTGTGCACTAAGAATGAGAGGTTGAATTAGTGGAAAATTTAAATTTTGGAGGGAAGCTTAATGATGTAAATTTAAGAGTAGAAGAATGGAAGACACAAAGGATTTATAGTGGTTCAAATGTTAATAAAACCTGCATTCACTCCCCCAATTCACTAGTTAGATATTTCACTAATCCTAAATGGTGTTTCACAAGCTCACACCCAATTTTAAACTTTTATGTTTTACAAGGCTCACGCACAACCTATACAATAGTTTTTACAAACAATGATCACTCTAAAACCCAATCCTAAAGGTGTTTAAAGGCTCACCAAACCTTAACAACTCAATCACAAAGAGTAGATAGGACAGAAAAAGAGTTGATAATTCAATTTGTAAGAGTTTGGCTATAGTAAATGCTATTGTCTTACATTTAAGTCCATTTTGGGGAGTATTTATAAGTTACACCCATTAAAGAATAGTTATTAACTAAACTATCTCTATATCTTCAAAGTTGGTGGCAAAATCTAGCATTAAATGCTTCTTAGACGAAGACACAGTCAAGACAAAAAGTCATGGTCACGAGCTACTTTTCGCTCTAGATTTTGCCAAGTTGTAGTTGTGATTTTCAATTGTGTCTAATAGTTAGTTACATATGGCACTTCATTATTGGTTGGTCCATAAACTAGTCGTTAGGTCCTTCTTAATCATATTGAAAGCAACGATCATGTAACGAGGGACTGGCTGCTATTCTCACCATGAACTGAACTAGATTTTGAATATCTTAGGTGTTTATGATTCGTAGTCGATATGCCAAAGTTGTAATCGAGACTTTTGAATGGGCAATTTGCTTATTTGACATATGGCTTCATCTGGATAAGCATTTAGATCCCTCAAACTGATTTTAAAGACTGCAGTCACTACCTCTACTGTAACATGGACCATAAACTATAATAGATTAAAAGTGTCCTAAAAGATGATGATTAGCAGTCATGACCTAGGATTTTTTATCGTGAATTTGGAGTCATTTTCTACACTTGGCTTTTTAAGCTTCCATTCATCTTCCATTGAGTTGCTTTCTTAATTTTTGCAAGATCAATACCTAAAAATGGCATTAGAACCTTTCAATCTATATTGTTAAGATCAAAAGAGAGTTTTGACTTAAGTTTGACCAATATAGTCCCATAATGATTGAAAATCTCTTATAGGTTGTATGACTCTGAAAGTAGCAAAATCATAAAAATTAATAATTTGGCCTCTAAATATTGGCACCACTTCATATCTTATTCTATAATGGTCATGGTGATAACAATCGCATTGTTAATAATGCCAAGTTATTCTTTTTATGGTGCATGAGAAACTATCATCACATTAATATAACTTTTTAGATTATGCATCATTTGTAATATGTAGCCAAACATGATTTAGGTTGTATATTTATAGGGGGAGGGGGTTTACAACCATTTTTGCTCATCATTTAAAGGTGTTTAATCCAAATGACCATAATCTTACTATTAAAAATGGGCCAAATATGGTGTCATATGATGCCATGATTATAATGGCATTGATTAAGAGAAAAGAAAAACTTGTAAGTTAAATGGAGGGAGAAGAAGAAGAAAAAGAAGAAGAGAAAGGAAGTGAGGATGAGAATGCACCTCATGGTGATGAAGGACTCTCAAATGTGCCTCTACCAACTCCACCATAATCCTTTGATCCTTGGGAGGTTATTTTGGACCATTTGAAAATAATGGACAATGGTCAATAAACCTTCAAAGATGAAATACATTTGGGAATGACATCTTTGGATACTATGATGGCCAATATGGAGAGCTTTATTAGAGCTTATTTTGATCTCATTGACTTCCCTTTAACCCCTCTACTACTTCCTTTAGATTATCGACCACCTTCCTTTGCTCTTTTGTGTTGTTTCATGTTTCATGTACTTTTATGTTTCATAGCTAGTGTTCTATATTTGTTTCTTTGTGATCATGTGTCTTGTTTTTCAACTTATTTTATCTTTATGTTTTTTTTGGGTTTATATTTGTCTTGTACTTTTCCTTTATAATTCAAGGCTCCAAGCCTTTGTTTTTCTCTCTTAGTTTATCTCTTTTGCAAAAATTACTTCTTGTTTACTACATTATTGCTCTAACAAAGGAAGTTTCTGTTAACTCTTTTCCTATGCACTTATTGTCATCATTGGCAACAATGATGTTCTAAGTTTAGGGGCATTGGAGAATTTCATATGCTTAATTATTATTATATGCAATTGATTGCCTTGAGTTTATAAGGATGAAATTTGATAGTTTAAAAGGTTAAAAGATAGTTTTGAGGTCTAAGGTGAAAAATTGATAAAGAGTATGATATCTATAAATTTGACTCAATTAAGTTAAGATTTGCTTATGACTATAACATGATTTTAAATGATGTGTATGGTTATAATGAATTAGCACAATAAAAAAATTTAAGCATATCTTAGTGAAATATGGATTTTATAGTGGAAATTGACAATTATGTATGACTTAAATAGGTCAATACCTTAACACATACTAGAACTTGCTAAACCATCTTTCGAGGTGAAATCTTAGACTTAGCAATTTTAAGAAGATGATGAGGCATTCTTTTGCCCCTCATTTAGCCACCACCCATTGCTTAAGTTTGCATTATCCCTTTATTAACCCTTTGAGCCTTAAAATATACTCACTTACGAGTGTAAGTTAGTCTTTTCTTTCTTAAACCCACACCCTCACTATAACCATATAATCTAAATGAACTTTACTTCTCTTATAAAGAGAATGGAGTTAGGATATGGTTATATAAGGGTGTAATTTGTTATTCATATGCATAATAATAAGGGTTGTAAGAAACTCACTTTGAGTGGTGAAATTTTGAGATGATAAAGTTCAATTCAAGTTGGAGGTGGCACGTTGATGAAAAAACAAAAAAAAAATAAAAGGAAGAAAAAGAAAAAGGAAAAATAAGAAATAAGAGATTTGGTAGCCACCATATGAAAAAGAATATGCATGAGTATAAATGTTTTATGAGGATTGAATGTTGATAAATGCACAATTTGCTTTAATTACACTTTGCATTATTGATATAATTCATGTTTTGACAATATTTTCTTATCTTTGGACTTGACTACTCCTTGCTAGCACTAAACCTAGCTTTACATTACAAGCCAAAAAGTCTTTATGATCCTTAGATTGTTAAGATTTGTATTAGTAGAGAAAGATGGGATAATCTTATTTATGGTCATATATGACTCTTAACAAGTTGAAGCAAAATCTTGCTTAGGTTTTGTGTGGTTAGAACCTCATGTTTTGAATGAAGTATGATACCAAGTCATGCACATACTCCATGTTGGTCGACTATATATGAAGCATGTTAATAGAGATCTTATTATTGTTATAAGTGGATTTGCTTAATTAATGTGAATTATGGATACCATTTAGATAAATTTCTCCTAGGGACCTTAATACTAGATCTTAATTGTCTAAATTATTGAATTTTACTTAGTTGAGGTTGTTCCTTGCTTGAGGATAAGCAAGAGTTTAAGTTTGGGGGAATTTGTTTAATGCATATGTTCATATATTTGGTAGTTCAATTCCTTTCAAATCTTAATGTTTTTTTATTAGATTGGTATATAAAAGAACCTTATAGAGTGCATTTATGTTTTATAGGTTCAAAGAGGAAGAAAAGAGCTTAAAAAGGCCAAAAAAGAAGTCACATGCCCATGTATCACTAAAAAGGAAAGAATAAGGCTTTTTAATCACTTATAATTACTTCCTTTTCTAACCTCCAAAGATTCCTATTTGTTATCAACCTCAAAAGCACTATTAAAGTAGTCCAAGGTTTACAAATTAGGGCATAGAGAAATAATTAATAAACATCAAAAGAGCATTCAAGAAGTTAAGGATTCAATCTCAAGGAGAAGGCAAAAGCTTTGAAGATAAAGAAGAAGCAAGAAGGTGTAATTATATAAGGAGCTTAGATGTCACGATCCAAATTTTAGACTCTAATAATGGTAGGAAACAGAAAGGCTTAGGGCCTCAAAAACATGTAGCAAGCTTAATTACTTGTGGGTAAAGCTCATTTCTAAGCTCTTTGATAGTTTAAATCTTAAACTTATATTTATTAGCCCATAACATTTCTCATTTTCATTTGCCCCACTTTAGATTCTTAGGATAATACAAAAAGAAATTAAGGTTTTAAGCTAAGCTAAATCCTAAACATTTCACAAAAACACTTCTTACATTATACTTTAGCCATTTATTTTATTTCTTACCATGTCGTAACAAGGGGAGTCTAGACTCACCAGTCAATTTTTTATTATCCTTTATATTTCTTACCTTTCATTATATTATTAAACATAAAACTCTCCCATTTAGACACTCTTAGAATCAGGGGTCCACTTAAGGTCATTTTAGCTATAACATTCTTTTCATTATCATAAACAATCAATATTTATCTTACATAGGTCATTCATCCTAGTATGCCTTAACATCATTTTCATTAATCATGCATGGTAATTAATTTACATTATATTAACCTTAGACATATACATATCACATTATTTATAACTTAGGCTTTAAGGAGATCACTAAGAAGACAGGATATAACTTGACATTTGCTTAATACATTCATAACTCTTTCAATTAAGCATACACATCATTCTATAGGAAACTATGAAGAAATAATGTAGTTTAACAATATGTGACAGATAATCTAAAACTTTATCTCTTGCTTTTATTCTCAAGCATATATCCATATTATGTTTAACATGTAAAACATTCTGTGTGTGGTAAGCGATGAGCTCATTGTGGGAAACTCAATGATATATATATATATATATATATATATATATATATATATATATATATATATATATATATTGTCCATATGCATGCTCACATTCCTTAACATGAATGCATCTCTATCTATATCGCATAACATCTACATACAACATTTGCTTGGCATTTCAATACACATATAATTAGTCAAGTCCATGGGAAACCCCACTTAGCGTACTTATCTTTCTTGCATTGGATATGACTTTCATATTAACATATCATAGCTTACTATGGCCTATGAATTTAACCTGATAATTCATGAATGCAATGGAAAATGAAAAGTAATTAAATTCCTTATGTTTTATTATTAGCCATAGCTTTACCTTGCTTTGGCTTTTTCTCTCTCAATTTTTTTGCCTTAGCCTTACTTGCTCTTAGATTTATCTTTACTTGCTCTTAATCGTCTCATCCATAAACATGCCTAAACATCGACATAGATTACATTATTACTATAATATTTAAATGTGGAGAGTTACTCAAACTCGTCCATAAAACACATAACATAACATATAGTATAATAGGGCAAAAGCCCTTATAAAGACAATGAAGTCCTAAAAATCAATCAAGAGTGCAAACATAACTTTCATTGTCTTTAACTTATAACTTAACTATCATCCTTTATACTTAGCTCATTGTTACGATTTTCCTTTTATCTCATTCATAACATCAGCAATATCATCACCATTTAGTCATATAGTAATCCATAATTACAATTCTTAAATCATTTCATAATCATCAATTATGCTTACAAATTCATCAACATACTCATTCCTTATCATAACCAATCCATATCTTCATTAAGACATCCATTATAAGCTCCTCCATAAGAAAGAAGTAAGATATCCTTCAAAATTTGAATACAACTTTAAAACTCATGTTTACAATGCTATAGAACATTTAAGAACTAAAATAATATAAAGGAACTCAAACTACATTAATTATCCTTGCAATTAAAACTCATTAATAAGGAACAATCATAAGCTTTTAAGACATCAATATCTAGCGTGAATGCATCTAAGGTGTTAGACATCATTCAAGACTCAATTCTCATCATAAATAAGCTTAGGATGGCAATCGACATCTAAGAAACCAATAATAATCAAGAATTCATATAGTCAATCCATATATATCAACACCTTTCAAAGCTTTAGTTGTATAATACGTCAATATTGCTTTTAATTCAACTATGGTGTAAAACATCAATTAAGCTCAATTTGCTTTTCAAGCATAAATATTAGAACACTAATTATCATTTAATAAACCATCAATCATCCATAACTAAGATAAATAGTTCACACACCTCAAGTATATCTAAAACTTCTTTTGAAAACAACATCACCTTTCATGCCATACTAACACCAAACATCTTCTCATCCATCACCACCAAGTGAAAAAATACCATAAATACACTCATTTAAACATAAAAAAAAATTTATACAAGAAATATGGCAGATTATAACTTGAAATAAAAAGGAGAAAGTCACAAACTTGCTTAAAAGATGAAAGAAGATAGATGATCAAACTTGATTCTCTTAACTTGATTTAGTAATCATGGATGGAGGAGAAGTTTTGGGAGGATTTTAGTGAGTTTTGGATTGCTAAAAATTGATGGAAGTGGAGCTAAGGTTATGTTTAGGCAAAAGATAAATAGAAAGGGATCTAAAAAGACCAAAATGCCAAATAGAGTATTCTAGAAAAAGTCCACCAAAAGTGCTACTTCCAACCCATAAACTTATGCTTCCACCCTTTTATCCTTTTTCTTAAATACTTCAAGCACCATTTTTTATCATGAAGAATAATGGAAAACTGAGATAGATTCATATTTAGGTTGAAAATAAAAGATAAAAGAGAATGAAAAGACTAAAATGCCCAAATAGAGCATTCTAACCTTTTATTCCTTCCTTGAACACACTTCAAATACTAACTCTAGGCATATAAAATGTCATTTAATCATACAGTGTGCACACTAATGTACCTTGATAACCATTAAAGATCATGCTTCTAACTTAGCTCATACCTTAGCTCTCATTATCCTTCCTCTTTTCTTTTTAACTTATACTTTAACATAGTTTTCTTCCACATATAATATTGACATGTTCTTCATTATTAAACCTCTAATTCCATCATTCATGAATATTTATTAATCATCATTTCTTACATATGCATATTTATGCATCATAAGTTACACTTTGTTTCTACTTATAATTTAACGTCTTTCACCTTCATATCTCTTAGTCATATTTTCTAACTCATATTATTTCTTAACTACTAATCATTATTATATCATTAAAATCATCACCATTTCATCAAATTTAGCTTTCTCATGCTCATCACTTAGGGAAGAAGATTATGAGAGACACTTAATAACTAAAATTTGGGCCTTACATTAGAGATGGAGATTATGGCTTCCATTACATTTAGTTGATTGTTCCCTCTTCTTTTTCTTCCATAATGAAATAAATTTCTTTTAGCTATAATATAAATGGATCTTGATTAACTATTATGGTTTCAATTCCTTTTAGATTTATTCATCTTTGTAATTAGTATAAATGTATTGCTAATGATTAAATGTCTATTAATCATTTTTGGTTTTGTGAATTAGTTATCAAGAGATGCCTTTCATGAAATAGGCCTTCAATGATTCCCTTAACTTATTTGATGTTGAGAGACTTTAATAGGTTATTATTACTACTAGAGTCTTATTTTATTTGACAATTGTATGATGTTTAACTATTATGTCAAAAGACTTTTAGTCTAGCATGCCATTATATGTTAATCGTTACTAATCATCACTTAAGTGACTCGATAGTAATACTAGATGAATAAACCAATTGGATGAAAAGTTAGAAACCATAAAAAGTTAATAAGTGAAGCTTAACCCCTAACTATCTTACTCCTATTGATTTTTCATTTGCAATTACTTTGTTCATAATTAAAGTAGCTTTAATTCTTATAGTCTTTAGTTTAACAAATTTTCAAATAGGATATCTAAATAATACAGGAACAAAA
The DNA here is from genome assembly GCA_949677035.1 of Omphalea diandra. Lineage (NCBI taxonomy): Eukaryota > Viridiplantae > Streptophyta > Magnoliopsida > Malpighiales > Euphorbiaceae > Omphalea > Omphalea diandra. The sequence continues at coordinate 25,193 of CATIWR010675944.1, read as the reverse complement.
AGAATCACTACTTATTACTCGATCCTTATGGGAATGATATCTGTACTTTAGTGCACTATATAACTTGTGACCTGTGCACTATATTACTTGATCCTTGATCTTTGTGACCTGTCCCCGATATCCTCTAGGGAATAACATACTTGTCACTAACACCTGAACATTGTCAAGCATGACTAAAACTATGAAAAGTAATCACATTGCCTTTTTAGAAATGGGTATAAAAGTTGGATATTACTTAGGAAAGACATTAATTATCCTAAGTTAATTGGACATTAGTTGGAACCCTTATTAGGTTATGACTCATTTTACTATTAGATTTTATTAATTAAGACTAATTATTATCCAAAGCCATCTATCTAATAAATTGTCTCCAAACCAAAACACTTTCAAAAGCAAACAAGTGCAAGAAATATAAAAATAAGTACAAATTAGGAGAGTGAGATATATTTTTGTAAAATATGGTGGATATGTAATTTTAAATTTGAAAATTAAATATTTAGGCATAAAATAACTATAAAGCCACACTAGTCATTAAAACTATAAAGAAAAACCAAGTTGTTACGATGGGATATGAGATATTCAAAGAAGGAAATAAAAAGCGCAAATGTTTTAGGAATATGCATCTGCACATATAAAAAGTCATTGACATAGGTCCAAGTTGTATTTGCATATATCATCTTGAAATATATATAGGCTCCTTCATACGAGGAAAAGCTCCAACCTTAACCAAACAATAAAATTAAATGGTTCTTTAGAAAAAAACAATATGGCATAAATTAAAAAGCATTTGTGTAATGTATTAGAGCATATGTGAAAATCACCTTGGGATCCATTAAAAGATAGCTCCTTAGAATATACGGCACCCAACTAACCAAATATCAAAACTTAAACAAACAAGTTAGCACATGACATATTATACTAATATAAACAAACTTATGCTGATTTGTTTAGTATATTTTATATGTAAGTAAATGAAAAATGTGTGTTTATGCTTATATGTAAAGATATCAACTTATAAAACCACAAAAATCCAATTCTATCTCTAAAATAAAGATTAGTTAAACTTGTAACTTGATAATAAAAAAAGAAACATGCCAAATAACAATGCATAAAGATAATGGTCAACAATGTATGAAAAAGGTAGCATACACGCTTAAAAACACATTTTCAAAATTTAGTGCCTAACAAAGCCATCCATATTGATATGCATGAAAGACTAAATAATCTATGCAGGTGCAGATTCTCCTTATATCCTTGTGAATGGTTTTTACCACCATGAAATATAGAAAACAAATGATATAAAATAATCAAAATAAGGGGAGAAGAAAAGAAGAATGTCTATACCTTAGCTCAACCCTTAGATGGCTATTTTTGGTTTGAAAATATCCTTGAAAACTAGGAAGTAAATGGTGTTTCAAAGCCAAAAGATCAAACCTCTAGGGTGTGTTTATGTGATCATCTTCCTCTCCCTTCACTTTCTTAAAGTTAAGATGGTAATGAAATATTTAAAATAGAGTTTGAGAGTGCAAATATGATAGAAGACTAAGTAAGTGACTTTTAGGGTAGATGAATGGAAGACAAATGATAGAAAATTTTAAGAAAGAGGTTAGAAATTCATTTAGATGATTTTTTTAAAGATGTTTTCTATTTAAATGTAAATTCTTCTAAAGAAATAAGATGGTGAAGGTAAAGTTAAGGAGGAAGGATTTAGAGAAAAATGAAAATGGAAAGAAAAGGATGAATAGAGTTGTCTCCACTAAGGATCTTACCTTCCACATGGTCTACCCCATTTTTCTTAAGTCTTCTCCTCTCTCTTTATTAGGTGAGGAAATAATGGTTAAAGAAAAGGATATTCATATTTTAAGGAAAATGAGAGTGAGAAGAGGGATAAGTCTTATCCTTTAATAATAGACAATAAAATAATCACATAATAAATAGGACTTGCCATGATTGTTATGACAGCCACACAAGTATAAAAATCATCCATACATATAAGGCATCTTCCACACATATGGCAAATCCATCGATATGGATACACTTATTTTTGATACCCAGAAAGATATAATCAAAAAGTGTTCATTGTCTTTTGGCATCCAAAATACTCAAATCCTTTCTTATGTCACAAGGGATATATCATAATCCTTATCATTAGGAATGCATCGTTTAGCATACAAAAAATCAATGTCTACAAATATGCAGAGGCCACAAACAAGTTAAACATATGTGTTTAGGTTAGATTAAATTTAGGTGAGAAAAATAATCAAGGTTTAATCTTACTCAACATTCATTAAAGCAACATTCAATTAAAGATAAACAAATCTCTACCACGTTAACTCTAATCAAACTTTTCCAACAAGATTCTGGGCTTGAAGAGGATCATAAGCATTCTCTAGGTAAGTATCCCCAGTTAAACAATCAATATGTTTGCTCCCCTTCTACTTTCTTTTCTTTATGCTCTTTTATAAGGAAGAACCATAATGTCTTGATTCTCAAACTAAAGGGATATATAGGTAACTTAAGGATTTCATTCTAACATGAACTCTCTTCTTTAAAACTCTCACTTTTTCCTTATTTTCTTTTGTTCAATATATTTTTTTAGGAAATCATTATTATGGTTACTTATTTGTTTTTCTATCTTTATAAATTGTGTAAAACCTAAAATAGGTCCTTAACTCCCACTTTGAGACCAATCTCAAACCTTACAAAAATAATCTTTGGTTAGCCTTAATACTTTCAGGAAAAACCAATTTTCTTAGAGTAAACTCTTAAAACCATTTTCTTATTTTTGAATGCCTTAAAAAAATTTTCAAAAGCAAGTGGTGACTTCCTAAAACATGGACTGCCATTTATATTTGGATATTTTCTAAGTTAAATTATTATCATGTTCAAAAGGTTATAACTTGCGATTCACTTATAAGAAAAATCTAGTCTGGTCAAACTTAAACTCTTTGCTTGAATGATATTCAATTAGCTTATGTAGGCATAGGCTTTAGTGAGTTATACTAGGCATATGAAAAAGTTTATAAAAGAAAGAATGAGATAAATACTAAATATGCTACGTGACTTGAGGATTGGAATAACATGAATCATCAGAACAGTAGTTTAATTTGCAACACTTATGATCTTGCTATCTATACTCAATATATTAATTTTTGATACTACTAAGGAAATTTGGGACTTTTGTATCTAATTGGTATAAAAACACTAGTCCTACTTATTAGCATTAGCTAATGTCCAAACTAAACAACATTAAATAAGAACCTAGCTAATCTGTAAATGAATTTCTTGCCTTATTACAAACTATCTAAATTAAATTACCCTAAGCAACAATTATGAAAGATAAGTTTCATCTTTTTCAAGTTCTTATAGTGTTGTGTCCTTATTATAAAAATGCTTAAATGACTTTATTGCATTGATATCTACTCTTTACATCTAAGCTATTTTCAAATAACTTATCTTGAAGAAAATTGACTTAGTTTCATAAAAGTCGATATTTAGATGTTTTCTGTATCACCAGTTACAATCATTTTGCACCATTTGGTTCTAACTTTATGAACACTATCATAAATATGGTGGTACCTTTTAACTAAGGCTTTCACTCTAGTAATAACCTAATATGTAACCATTTCTCTAGATCTATCTCTCAATATGAAATAGAAATGTTTGACCTTATTAGTTCTAGAAATCCTTTAAGTGATAGCAATAGGTTAAGTGGGCATCTCTACTAATCAATTAACCTAAAGGAAATAATTCTAGGTATATTACAATTTATAATTTCTTAATCTATAAATGAAATACAAGTCATGTAATTGGTGATCAAATAATCACAACTATTAAGATCAAGAAACATTTACTTGTAAAGAACAAAATCCTAACATAGTGATTAAAATCATAAATTAATCAATCATTGTCCATGGCTACATCGAGGTTCTAGATCAAAGGATCTAACCTAACATTCTAACAAAGTAGGGCAAATCCAAAAGCAATAACATCATCTTAACAAAGAAATTAAGAAATAAGAGAAGGAAAGATGAAATCACCCAATTGTCTTGATAAAACTTCTCTTCTCCTTCCTTCCTTGATTCAATGATCTTTTGAACCGTTGGACTTGATCTCACATTGTAGTATGTTTCTCCCTATTATTTTCTCTCAAAAACCAGTTCTTTTTGCTCTGTCAACCTTTATTTAGAAAATCCTAGGACTTGGATTTAAATACTTCTCAAAAAGAGCTAAAATGTAAGTTATAAAATAGGATTTGATGTGCCCATATTGCAGCCTACGACATGGGTGTGATAACTAAAGCTGTTCCTCAGAGTGTGTTAGCAGGGTTGTTCCTTCATGTGTCCTAATGTCCAGCTTGGTCCCTAAAGTTGCTATCCATTCCTGTTTCGCTCTAAACTTGCTAAAACTTCTACAAAGCATCCAAATGTCAGAAATAACTTAATTTAAACATAAATTAACACCAAATCAAACTAAAATCTCATCAAATATCTATACATAAATTAAGCCAAACAAATTCACCCACACTTGAATTGTCACTTATCCTCAAGTAACAAAGAATAAATAACCAAATTTTCCTAACTTTTATGAAACTTATATAGCCTCATCATGCTTGCAGTAATAATCAACTAAGTATTACAAAAGATGCACCAAATAAGAACTCATTCAAGTGAATGAACTTTAGTTAGATTACTACCTTGAAAACCTAACTCACTTGTTCATGAATAATTAGAAACAACACAATCATATTTTACTAATATATATCTCAACAATCCTCTAACTAGACCATTAATAGGCATAATCATATGTAAGACAAGTGGGATCATTATTGCCTCCATTAATTAACAATGAGAAGAATAACTTTAAGCACATGAGATCATTAGGATTCATCCCTTTTTATTTTATTTTATTTATTTTTCAAAGATTTAGTATGCCTGTTTATGAAAATATAAACATTGGTGATGAATGCACCTAGTTACTCAACATATAACTTCATTTAAAATGTTTGGCATATTCATGCTTTTAGTTTACCATTTTATGTAAAAATCAACATTGGTCATGGAGATTCCTAGTTGCTGAGCATCCTAAAAATAGTAAAGTAGTTTTTTCTTTTTCTTTTGAACTTATTTTGATCATTCCTCAATCATATCTCTTAACCTACTTCATCATTGCTAATTACTAAAGCACAATAGCAATTCTTCATTTTCATTTAAGCTCATACAATTATATCTATTCATAGCTAGCCAAATTACTTATTTCAATATACATGCAAAACATAATCTCATTGAATTCTAATTATCTTAAACTCATAAGTTATACTCCTTAATTTAGCAACTCATTCAAAATTCATTTATCTCAAATTTGTCCTAAGAATGGATTCTCCCTGATAGTAACTCATAGTGATTACCAAAGAAAGCTTAACTAAGCTATATATATTTGGAAAAATCATAAAAAAAAATTGGTCCATTTAAGCCTTATACATAGGTGTAAACATCATATAAGTCCGAGCTTCAAATCATAAATTCTTCCCTCACACTTAAATATGGCACTATCCTCAATAATATACATTTTGCAACACAAAAGATGAAAAAGTTCGTATAGAAAGAAATGTTTCCCTTTCAATCTTGGTGGAAGGTTGATTGCTTCCAAATCACTTCATGCTTATAACCTACATTCTTATTAACACTTGAGAAAGTAAGAAAGATCAAGTAGCCAAACTAAGATAAAATCAAAATCAAACAAAAATTAACTAAATGCAAATCTTATAAAAGAAAATCCCATTACTTGTACCTCCTTATACATTGCTTATGAACATAAAAACATAATAAAGGTGCATAAGCACCTTACAACACTCAAACATTAAACATAAAAATAAGAAAACAAGTTTAATACATCTCAAACAACATAACAACAATAATGATAAAAACCAATAGAGCAATTTCCTAAACATAGTACATCATGGTATATCCAGTGGAGAAGATAAATCAATGTTATCTTTTACAAAGTATTGTTTTATCTTGTAGTCTTGATGCTTTTACACCTTCTTCATCCTTGCCAATCTAGCATCCATGGTATCTAGGCTTTAAAGAGCTAGGTTCCATGGCCTCTTTTAATTTGCATTAGGTCCTCATTTTTATGGAAAAATGTTAAGAGCTGGAACAATAGGAATGTCTTCTTTCTCCTCTTCTTTACTTTCCTTTTCACTTTCTCCATCTTTTAGATTCTTTGGTTTTGTGAACCTTATTTTTCCCCATTTTCATGTGATAATTATCATCCTCTCCAATGTTATGAGAAGAAAAGGTGGTACAATAGGTAAGGCTTTCTAATCCATTTGGTTAAGGTCAAAACCATATAAGATTACATCCAAGCTTGTGATTATGTGTCCTAATCCCACTTTTTGCCTAGGATTTTTTACTAACCCCACCATATTTTAGAAAAGTTTATAAGTAGGAAAAACCTTTAACTTCTTTGGTGCACACTTTATGAAAAAGTGGTTTTGTTTAGAGACTTTGGCCAATTCTTGCTTTCTAAAGATAACAAAGGGCATAAACTTTTAAAGAATAACCAAACACCTATGTTTTATAAACTATATAAGGCTTGATGAGAATTCAACACCTGAAGTCCTGAAATTTCCTCCCAAAATGCTGCTTTTGGATGAAAATTTTTGCGTTGATCACTCATGCCTCCTTTATAGAAAACAAATGCATCTCTCATGGTGTTTTAATCAATGGCATATTATTTGCTAAAAAGCCTAAAAATAATGGATGTTTTATAGCCATTCTCATAATGAATTGTTAAAAAGAACTTAAGATTAAGTCTTTTATAAGATGGGAGTTGTATGAATGCAAACTTAACCCAACCAACTCACCTAAAAGTTCTTTCATCCTATCTAGTTACACCAAAGGTGGTTCTGTAAAAAATCTACATGCAATATGCACCTTTGAATTAAGAGAAAAGAATTCCTCACCTTCTTCATCATTGTAAATTAGGTAAGGAGAATCATATCTTAATGAGATATTTCTTGGACCTTTTTGGTGTTGCTTCCCTCTTTGCCTGGATAAAGATGCTTTTGAATTCATCTTGAATTGATGAAAGGTATAAAAGTGTGGTGGTGGTAGTGGTTGTGGAAGAGTAACTAAGCAAAAGAATAACTAAAAGATGGAAAGAAAATTGATGCTCTAAAGACTTCTACTTGCTTTTAAATTTTAGAGGAGTGTTTAAATGAATGTGTGAATGAAAATGAGGAGTAACAAAGCCTACTTATAGAGCAAAAAGGTTAGGTTTTGGATGGGAACATTTGAATTTCAAATTGGCTTAAAATCCCCCCAAAAACTCCTCTTAAAATCTCTCTTTTTAAAGGTGTCATAACCCGCGACATGTGTCGTGAGCATGATAAGGCCATGCTTCATCTGGATCATGATGGAGTCGCAGGCTGTGACTTGGCCAATTTCTACTGGCTAGGGCTAGTCATAACTTACAACTCTAGTCATATGTACAACATCAAACACATATATTACCTTTAAATTTTTGTAAAATTGATCCCCCCTTATTGTATAGTATCATCAAACACTTTCTAAATATGTAAGCAATGATAAAATTCATCAAATTAGGATTTTGATAACGCATAATCCATCTCTAATCAAACTCTAAACATGAAATCAACATTTATTAACATAAAACACATATTTAAAACTTAAAAATCAGCATCAACAAAGTCCTGCATAACATCATCAAACTCTAGAATAGAAAACAAAGACATTAAAAGGAAAAGAAAATGCAAAGCTTTAGAGATTAAAAAACTAGAATTCAAATTGGATTTCATCCTAGAGTAAGAATACAAATCTCTCATCTATGCCATACAAATCTTTCATCTATGCCTTTCTTGGTCTTCTTCCACCCTTTTTAACCTTAGATGGTCTCCATCTTCCCCTTTTTGATGAAGTGTAAATCTTCATTAGTTTTATTCGTTCTTCCTCCTTCTTATTTGAAGAAGAGTCCTCCACCTTAATCATCAATAAGAGTCCCTTTTATCTACATTTCATTACTACAGTTTGCCTAAGAGAGTATGGAATCACATATTCTTCTGAAAATACTTTACAATAACAATAAAAAAATAATTGCTTGCTATGGGGTAGAGATTGCAGTGGGTAAAAGTGAGATTTTGTGTTTGGGCAAATTTAAAGTGGGTGGTCGCAGGGGTAATGAATGTTCTTCTTTCACTTTAGCTTGGAAAGGATCCATTTGGTTATCTCAAATGCTATAAATGATTAAGAATACATTAATAGTTATCTTTTGCCTTATTTATAAGTGATATTTCCCTCCTAGTCCTTATGGAATGTAGAATTCTAGACCATCTAAAAGCTTTTATACACCTATCCTAACAAAAGGGCTTATAACTTGAACAATTTTAGCAAACATGCATAACATGTTTAAGCTCAATAAGTAAATGACAAGCTTTACCATATACAAGGAGATTTAATGTTTTGAACAGACCTAACAAACAGTAAAAAGGAAGATTATTCTAAATGCTAGAGGGAGAATGTTTGGAGAACAAGTGAACCTAAGACCCGATTATTGTTAAAGGGCTAAAATAAGTTTAATAGGCATTGAACATCTCCCAACAGGCATTGAAGGATGAGCAATGGATGTTGATTAGATGCTACTCTTTTGCCAAAGTCTTATTGACCTCGCAATAGGTGTTGTCTCTTTGCAATTGGCATTAGAGAAGTGTTCCAAGTTAAGCTATGTTGGATTTTGCCATTGGCATTGAAGTTTTGTAATGGGTGTTTGTTGGACTAGGTTGATTTAACCTAAGTCATGAACCTCTTTTGATCTTGAAAATAGAGATTAATCAATTCTAATGCTTTTATTAAGTGATGTTTTGCATATTATAAGTTAGATTTTATCATTGGAAGTTGGATGGAGTCCAAAGCTCCAACCTTATAAGTTCACTTTAATTCGCGATGAGTGTATTGTAAATCACGACCGCGAATCAATCACAAGGAAGGATGAAGCTAGGCCAAAGGAATTTACGGACAACTTCACTGCCGCGGATAATTTCACTGCCACGACACGCCCAAAGTTGGCAAAGCCTTAGTTACAAAAGACTATGGCTAGAACCATGCTTAATGAGTATTCTTTATCGAATTACTTTTGGGCCGAAGCCATTAATACTTCATGTTATATTACAAATAGAGTTTTTAAAAGACCAATTCTCAATAAAAACATCTTATGAGCTATGGAATGGTAGAAAACCTAAGATATCATACCTAAGAGTATTTGGTTGCAACTGCTATATATTGAATACCAAGGATAATCTTGAGAAATTTGATTCCAAGACCAATGAAGGTATATTTTTAGGTTATTCCAAGTCTAGCAAGGCTTATAGAGTCTTTAATAAGAGTTTTATGGTAGTTGAAAAGTTAATGAATGTTGTTTTTATGAATCTAGTAAACTTGATCTTGGGAAATGTATTTTTATTGATGATCTTATAGGTGACCTTGAAAAATTAGAGTGGGAAGACACTACAAGAAAAAGGATGAAGATAAGGAAGAAGGTGAATCATCAAGAGTAGATGAGGAACCACAACATCAATAAGAAGTTGAGCCAAGTCAAGATCTACCCAAGGATTGGAGATTCTCTAAGGATCACCCCAAAGATTTGATTATTGGTCATACCTCTAAGGGTTAAGTACTAGATGTCAACTTAATCTTTTAGATAATAATCTTGCTTTTATCTCTCAACTTGAGCCAAAATCCATTGATAAGGCTCTTGATGATGAAAGTCGAGTGATTGCCATGCAAGAGGAACTCAACCAATTTGAGAGAAATAAGGTATGAGAACTTATCCCTAGGCCTAAAGAACACCCAACTATAGGTTGCAAATGGGTGTTTAGGAACAATTTAGATGAGCAAGGTTTCATCACTAAGAATAATGCTAGATTGGTTGCTAAGGGTTACAACCAAGAGAAAGGCATAGATTATGATGAAACATGTGCTTCTGTAGCAAGATTAGAGGCCATTAAGATTCTTTGTCTTTTCATGCCATAGGAATTTTAAACTCTTTCAAATGGATGCAAAAAGTGCATTTTTAAATGGAGTAATTGAGGAGGAAGTTTATGTTAAACAACCTATTAGTTTTGAGTCTCATAATTTTGATAATCATGTTTTTAAATTAAATAGAGCCTTGTATGGATTAAAACAAGCTCTAAGAGCTTGGTATGAAAGACTTAGTTCATTTATTTTGAAAAATAATTTTGTAAAAGGAGAGGTGGACACTAAATTGTTTGTTAAAAGGCACAAACATGATATACTTATTATACAAATTTATGTTGATGATATAATTTTTGGTGCTACTAATGAATCTCTTTATGAGGATTTTGCTAAGTGTATGACTAGGGAATTCAAAATGAGCGTGATGGGAGAACTCAAGTTCTTTCTTGGTCTACAAATTAAGTAAATTGAAGAAGGGATCATTATCAACCAAGCCATATACACAAAGGAGATACTCAAGAAGTTTGGCATGGATAGTTGTAAAGTGGCAAAAACCCCTATGAGTGGTACCATCAAGTTGGACAAAGATGAATTGGGTAAGACAGTAGATGAAAAAAGATATCGAGATATGATTGAATCTCTACTTTATCTAACTGCTTCTAGGTCTAATATTAGGTTTAGTGTATGCATGTGTGCTAGGTTCCAACCCTCTCCTAAAGAATCACGTTTAAATGTTGTTAAAAGAATTTTCAAATATTTGCATGGCACATTAAACTTAGGTTTATGGTATCTTAGGGACTCATCTTTTAGTCTCATGGGTTATTCATATGCATATTATACAGGTAGTCTTTTAGATAGAAAAAATACTTCTGGAAATTGCTAATTTATAGGAGAATGTCTAGTACCTTGGTTTAACAAAAAGCAAGTTTCAGTTGCCTTATCCACCGCAGAAGCTGAGTATGTAGTTGCAGGTTATTATTGCACCTAAATTCTTTAGATGAAACAATAATTAAAGGATTTTGGCAAAGTGATTGATCACATTCCCATTAAATGTGATAACACTAGTGCTATCAATCTTTCTAAGAATCTCATCCAACACTCTAGGAGTAGACACATAGACATTAGACACCATTTTCTTATAGATCATGTCCAAAAGAGTGATGTTGCATTAGAATTTATTGACACAAATCATCAACTTGCAGATATTTTCACTAAACCTCTCAATGAAGAAAGATTGAACTTTATTAAGAGAGAATTGGGAATGTTCGATGGAAGCTCTCTAAAGTGAAAATTTGATCTTATGTGATAGTTATATATGTGTTGATTGTTTTTATACTTGATCTTTTAAGATGTCTTAATTTTATCTGCAATTGTGCTTTTTCTGTGACATATTGCAACAAATTAAGCATCAATAAGTGCATCACAACTTTGAATTTTTTCAAAAACATAATTCTTCTTTTTATCCTTGATGCCTCGTAATTCGCGATCGCCATCCATTGTTCACGATCGTGAATTAATGGTCTATGACAAACATCAATTTGCGATCACAACAATCACTCTCCACCGCGAATTTTGTTAAGTTTTAAATTTTTTTACCGTTGGTAGCGGGTATTCCCGATGAATTTTTGTTCATTACTCACATTTTTTGAAAATTGAGGTCGCGATTCCTGAATTCGCGGATGCGAATTTGAGTAATTGCCAAACAATTAAGTGATTTGACTGCTAACCATTTCTAACTCTTCATCACTCCAATTCTAGCCATTTTCACACCCTTTCAATGGCTATATAAATCCTCCAAATAGTTATTCTTATCACTTCATTCTACTCCAAATCAATTCTCTTTCCAAAAATCTCTAAATTCTCAAACTTTCTTTACCTTCTCATATGGCTCCTAAGAAAATTTCCAAAGCATAAAAAAACAAGGTTGTGGTTCAACCATCTACACTTTTAGCACTTCATCTAATGAAGGGCATCATAAAGGAGGAGAAGGAGCGCTTCAAAGCCAACTCTTCAAAAATCATCCTCCCCAATAAAATGCCTTCTACATTTATGTTGGGGACTCTTAGAATCAACGCAGAAATTTATGCATTGTTATCGAACTTGGGTTGGAATGAGATCATCTTTCAGGATGAACCCGATTATGAAGAAGTTGTTAGGGAATTCATGTGTACTGTTCAACTGAGTTGCAAAATCGAATCACGAGTGGGGCAATATGGGTTAGTATTTCGCACTCTCGAGGATCCATATTTTATTACTTTTGAACAAATATCCACCCTTTTCAACCTTTAAGTAAGAGAAAATATCCCTTTCATTATCTTCGCTCTTAACGTAATATATTTCAAATTTTCGTCAGAAATTTCCATTGTGACCAAACATGACCCAAAAATATCCCTAGCCAAATACATAAAAACCCTACCCTTTTGGATACTCCATCGTATCATCACCTTTTCTATAAATGCTAGAGGTGCTAGAAAGTGTCTCAAAAGGATTTGGCCTTTCTATTATGCCTTGTCAAAGATAATCCTATCCAAACTGGTTAGTATCTTGTGGATCAATTGATCCACATGAGCACCAAACCAAAAAGCCAATTCCTTCTTCCTTTACATATAATAGTCATTTATCGCTTCGTAGGGGAACTTGATGAGGAATATGAAAAATTCCTCACTAAGAAACTCCTCCCTTCTCAGAATTTTCTTGACCTCACCTATTTAATAAACGCCAAAGCTATACACCCTAACACATATGTTTATACCTTGGGTGCATTTGGGGCTAAAAAGATGGAATCCTCCCAAGACTCTAAAAGGAAGAGGCTCATCATTGAAGAAGGAGCCCTACTAGTCCCCCCTTCTCAACCAAAACCCAAATCAAAACTATCTCTTGCCACCATCAATAACAAATTGGATAAGATGATGAGAATGATGAAGAGGTGATTCCTTTTTCTCTCATATCCTCATAGTGACATGGTGGATTTGCAAGAAAAATTGGGTGTTCCTCCTTGCCATCTTATGGATTTTACTGAATTTGAAGATACCCAAGAAGAAGAAGGCAATAAAGAAGTTAAGAAAGGAGATGAAGTAGAATGCAGATATAATGAAGAAGGAGAAAAAGCTTCTGGAGATGATGATGACTCTCTAATCTTCTAGAATAGGATTTCTTTGCATTTTCTCTTTATTTTACTTATGTAAGATTGTTGATCCCACAAATTACTTATAAATGAATAAAAAATTTTAAAAAATTCTTTATCTTATGTGATTGATAAGAATTTACTTTTATGATTGAAATTCTTATTAATTTTGCTCCTTATGAACGCTTATCTATTTGTTATGCATTTGTTCTTTTCCCTTATGAACCATCTTTTTAATCTTGCCAAAGGGGGATATAAAGGATCAAGAAAGCATTTAAGGGGGAGAGAAAATAATTTTCAAGTAAATAACATAAGTTGAGGGGGAGTTTTGCAGTCATTCTTAGAAATTTCACTTGTATTGGTTGAATGTCATACTTAGGAAATTTCACCTTGATCTTTGACTAGAAATTTTTAAGCATTCATTGAATCATTCACCATTCCAACTTAACAATTTCAAAACTCATGCATTTATTTCCCTTAGGATCAATCTAAGTTATCAAAATAAAAGGGAGAGATTGTTGGACTAGGTTGATTTAACCTAAGTCGTGAAACTCTTTTGATCTTGATAATAGAGATTGATCAACTCTAATGCTTTCATTAAGTGATGTTTTACAGATTATAAGTTAGATTTTTTCATTAGAAGTTAGATGAAGTCCAAATTTCCAACCTTGTAAAGTTCACGTTAATTCACAGTGACTATATTGTAAATCACGACTGTAAATTAGTCACAAGGAAGGATGAAGCTAAGCCAAAGGAATTTGCATACAACTTTGCTACCACGACACACCCAAAATTGCCAAAGCCTTAGTTACAAAAGAATTTGCAGTGTGTGTCATGCTTGAGTCGCGACCGCGACTTTCATACTGATAAAGGAGGGAACCAAAGCCACAAACACAGCTTGCCAAATGTCTCAAGTATCCGTTGAAGATCAAAAATTGTGAGGGCAAAAGTTTGTTCACGATCGCAACTCAAGCAATTGAAGTTTTCTCTTCAAATAGAGGAATTTGCAGTTTCAGTTGTGCCCAAGGAATAGTAATCTCTCAACCGCGAGTTTTAAGGGTGGTTAGAATATAACGACTATATTTTGTTAGATGACAAATGGAAAGTTGACACGTGGACTAGCTGTTAGACACAAATAAGGTTTTCTGCCAAAATTTTTGGTTTCTCTGTGGAAATTAGACATTCGTAACCGTGAATAAGTAGTAGCGACTGCGACTTTAGCGTGACAAGCATTTAATGTTGAATCTGCCCAGCACATCTTAGAGATTTATTGATAATTTTAGTCTAACATCTTTTTGGTGGATATGAGCTATAAATACTCCACCAAACAGATGTAAATACAAGAGAATTCATTAATTTGTAACCATACTCTTACTAATTTGCTACTCATTGTTTCAATTCTTATTTATGCTTTAGTGATTGTTTGTTATGAGCAATAAACACCATTGTAAGAGGTTTTAGTGTGAGCCTTGAAAACACTTGTAAGAGGTCTTAGTGTAAGCCTTAAAAACACTTGTAAGAGGTTTTTGTGTGAGCCTTAAAAACACTTGTAAGAGGTTTTTATGTTTGCCTAGAAAACACAAGTTGTAAAAGTTTGATGTGAGCTTGAAAAAACCTTTTGAGTTGAGTAAAATACCCAATTGTAAAGAATTAGGGAGTGGACGTAGGGTTGGTTAATACCTGAACTAGTATAAACTCTTGTGTCTATTATTCTTTTCTTATCCCTCATTTTATTTTATTTTTTGAACACCAATTCAACCTCTCTTCTTGGTGCCCTAGGCTAACAATAATGGGCATTGATCTGAGATAGTAATAGACATTGTAGATTTACAACATGTATGAGAAAAGTGTCCAAACTTAAGCTAAAACTTTTAGAACCCAAAATGGGCATTGGCCCTTCTTAACAAGCATTGAAAGAGTTCCAATGGGCATTACTAATTGCTTAATGGGTGTGGAAAGCTATTGTCCAAAGTTGAAAAAATAGAACACCAAGTTAAAGTTTTCTAGAAATGAATAGTAGGCATTGTTATCTCTCAAACAGATGTTGTCATCAAAGCCAATGAGCATTAAAAGACATTTAATAGGCATTGAAACAATCGTTATAAGTTTAATAGGTATTGATGAAGAATAATAGAAGTTGTCATCTCTAAAGTCTAATTTTATAGAAAAGCTGTTAGACATAATATCATTTGTTCCAATAACTAGTTTTGGAGCTTGGCTATATAAATAACTTTTTAGAGTTTAGAGAGGTTAGAGAAAAAGGCTAGAAATCATTGTGAACATCTTTGTAACTTCTTGTAACCTTTTTTGGTATTACTTGTATTTTGGGTAGAGTGAGTTTATTTTTATTACTCTTTTGAGAGTAGGTTTTCTCAAGCACTAATTGTGTATTAGCTGTCTAATTTGAGAAGCATAGACAATGCTTGGATCTTTCCTTGCTAATGGTTGTAAAGGTTAGTATTGTGCCTAGAAAATATTAAGGGGTGGGTTCTTCCTGAGCCTCTAAAAGGAAAGTTTATCCTTGAGCTTATACAAGGGAAGGTTCTTCTTTAGCCTAAAAGGGAAGGTTTTGTTCTTAAGCCTAAAAAAGAATAGATAGGTCTAAGTGAAAGCTTGGAGAGTGGAGTAGGCAAATTGTTGAATCATTATAAATCCTTGTGTTGATTTATGTGTTTGAAAATTCTGTTTAGTTATTTGTGGTTGTGTTTTTCTTTTATTTTATTTTTACCCCCTCCCTTTTGGATTGCCTTATCGCCACTCAGTCCAACATTTGGCATTAAAGCCTTTTTTAAAGCTTATGTGCAAAAAGGATACGATCATGGCAACCATTAAGTCTTATTACTATAGAAGCTTCCTAAAAAATGGACCTACTCAAACTAAAAGAAACACTATGTCCATAGAGCTAGAAGACCACCATTAAAAGGAAAGAAGGAGAAGAAGCTTAATGAATTCCACATCCATAAGTGATGATGAATTCTCCTACAACAAAAGGATAAAGAAGAGGAAGACTAAAAAGAGAGCGAAAGTTAGATGTCACATGGCCATAAAGGCTGAATCAAATAAGGGCTCTTCAAATGAGGTATGTGAATCTGATGATGATATCAATGAGATGTTCTCAATATAAAATCTTATTGAGGCCTTAAAATCAACAAATAATGATTTGGATAAATCTTTCTTCAAAAATAAGATTTTGAGAACTAAAAATGAATTATAGAAAAATGAAATTTTCGTTATTTCTAAAATTAAAGATAAGCTTTAAAATGAAATTGATTATTTGAGAAAAGAAAAAAAGAAGTTGCTTTCAAAAGTACTTTTCCTATATTCAAATGAAAGAGAATTCTTGAAAATGAAAATTATTGCTTTTGAAAGGGAAAATGAAGAGTTGAACTCTAAAAATAAATTTTATGAAACTCTTTCCAAACAAAATGAAAGTTTGAAAAAGGATGTCTTGGATTTGAAAAACTCTCTTTCAAATTTGTTAGGATCAAGTGCTTACCACTACCCCAAAAGCCATAGCTGTTAAAAAAGGTGCAACTTTATTTGTTTATACTTGCGTAGCAACTAATGCCACATTTCAAATGCACACCGACGATAGGATGTTGGACTTGGCCCTCTATGCCTCCACCCAACAATCCCCCCAGCACCTGCTAGCCCACTTGCTGTAGCAGCATGCCTTTTAGGGGATTCAAACTCGTGACTTGCTCCGATACCAATTGTTAGGATCAAGTGCTTACCACTATGCCAGAAGCCATAGCTGTTAGTAAAAGCACAACTTTATTTCCTTATACTTGTGTAGCAGCCAGCACCACATTTTGAATGCACATCGGTGATAGGATGCTTAACTTAGCCCTCCAGGCCTCTACCAATAGAATTTTACAAAAGGAAAAGCAAAAATGGATTTACTTTTGGGCTCTCGAAGAGAAACTAGTGTGAAACATGACAATGGATATAACCATGCCTCTTCCTTCACTTTTATGAGTGTATTTGTTAGAGTTTCACCTTCTAAAACACCTAATGTTTAAGGCATTGAATTACCAAGCTCTTCACAAAGAGCTAATGCTAATGCAAAGCCTAAGAACATAACACTAGAACAAGTATACACTAAAAAGCCTAATAAAAAGGCTAATTATGCTTTTATGTATGAATCTTCGAAGACAAAGATAGAATGTGCTACATTTCACCTAGAAGAGAAATTACACATGATCATACTCACTTTAGGGTGCATATGCAAAAGACACATGTGCATAATCATAGTTGCACTCACCTTCACCCTCAAAGGCCAAAGGCAAATCACGCCTTTAATTATAGAACCAATTATTGCAAGAACACAAAGGTTCCTTCATGATTTAGGATTTCAGTTTAGGAATCTCTAGCAATTATCATTCCCTTCTTGCTTTCTTTAATTTGTGAAGAGAACATTTAACCCTAAGTTATGTCAACTGAATTAGTGTTTGAATATCTTGGGTGATTTGTTAGAAGAAATCATAAAGATAGGGGGAGTTTTTCTTTATTATTTGTTTTATATTTTTGGTGTCATCAAGTTTGCTTTGTTTTATGGAACTTGATCTAGATTTTAGAAATAGGATATTTGTATGTTTGTCAGGGAGAGACATTTTTTTTAGGGGAGGATTTTTATGTCTTTTTATCATGACAAAAAGAGGGAGAAGTTTTGGACGCTTTGATTGGATGATTTTATTGCTTTGTTTGGTACCACTTTTGTGCATAGCCTAACACTTAGTATCTTTTATGTGTTTAACATCTAAAATTTAGTATCTTATGTGGTACAACATTTGGTATCTTATGTGGCTTGTTAAGTAGCATACTTGGTATCAAGCCTTGTGTGGATATTCCAATAATTGGTATCAAACCCTGTGTTGAATTGGTATCAAAACTTGTATGGATATTTGACCAATATTTATTTTGGTCGGTATCTTGCTTGTAGTTTTATGTTTCAACATTTGGTATCCTTTAGGTGTTTGGGGTTTGTATTTTTTATATCAAAGCATCTTGGTTTTGTCATCATTTAAAAAGAGGGAGATCGTTGTGAATGCTACGGGAAGAATGTTTGGAGAACATGTAACTTTAAGGCATTGGACTTACTCCTCTACTTTGAAATGATGTGTTTTGAATGATAATAAAACCAAGAGAAGTTTTAATATTTTGTACTTTAGTGATTGTTTGATGTTTTGAACATACCCGATGAATGATAAAATGGGAGATTGTTATGAATGCTAGGGGGAAGAATGTTTAGAGAACATGTGAACCCAAGACTCAATTAATGTTAAAAGGCTATAGAAAGTTCAATGGGCATTGTGCAAGTTCAACAGGTATTGAACATCTCTCAATTGGTATTAGACCATTAAACGGGCATTGAAGGATGAGCATTGGATGTTAACTGGATGTTACTCTATTGCCAAAGTCTTCTCAACCTTGCAATGGGCGTTGTCCCTTTGCAACAGACATTAGAGAAGTGCTCTAAGTTGAGTAATATTAGATTTCACCATGGGCATAGCAGTTTCATAATGGACGTTGATCTAACCTAGCAACATACGTTACAGATTCACAACAAGTATGGGAAAAGTGCCCAAGCATAAGCTAAAGCTTTTGGAACCCAAAATGGGCATTGGGTTTTCTCAACAGGTGTTGAAAGAGTTCCAATGAGCATTGCAAATTGTTCAACATAAGTGGAAAGGACTGTGCAAAGTTTGAAAAACAGAGCAATAAGTTAAAGCTTTCTAGAAATAAACAACAAGCATTATTATCTCTCCAACAGGAGTTGTCGTTAAAGCTAATGGGCATTGAAAGACATTCAACAAGTATTGGAAGTAATTGTTATAAGGTCAACTAGTGTTGATGAAGAACAGTGGGTGTTGTCATCTCTAATGTCTAGTTTTATATAAAAGCTATCAAACACAATATCAACTGTTCCAACCGCTAGCTTTAGAGCTTAGCTATATAAGGAGCATTTTTAGAGTTTAGAAAGGTTAGAGAAGAAGGCTAGAAATCATTGTGAACATCTTTGTAACTCCTTATAACCTTTGTACAAACCTTTTCAGGTGTTACTTGTATTTTGGGTAGAGTGAGTTTATTTATGTTACTCTTTTAAGAGTAGATTTTCTTAAGCACTAATTGTGTATTAACTACTTAATTTGAGAGGCGTAAACATTGCTTGGATATTTCCTCGCTAGTGGTTCTAAAGGCTGATATTGTGCCTAGAAAAATACCAAGGGGTAGGTTCTTCCTGAGCCTATAAAAGGAAAGGTTATCCTTGAGCCTGTAAAAGGGAAGGTTCTTTCTTAGCCTAGAAAAGGGAAGTTTTTATTCTTAAACCTGAAAAGAATAGATAGGTCTATTATGAAATCTTAGGGACTGGAGTAGGCAAGTTTCTGAACCACTATAAGTCCTTGTATTGATTTATGTGTTTGAAAATTCTACTTTAATTATCTATAGTTGTGCTTCTTTTTTTTTTTGGGTTTTTGTTTTCAACCCAATTCACCCCCTATTAGGTTGTCTCATTGTAACTTAGTCCCATAAAAGATTTCTCTAAAAGTTTGGTAGACACAACTCTTTTTTCTAAAAAACAAAAAGAGACATATTGTTAATTCAAATATATGTAGATGGTATTATATTTTATGCTACTAATGTTTGCTTATGTGAAGATTTTTCTGAAGTAACGAAAAGTGAGTTTGAAATAAGCATGATAGGAGAACTCAAATTCTTCCTTGGATTACAAATCAAATAAGAAAAAGAATGAATCTTTATCAACCAAGCCAAATATCCAAAGGAACTAATTAATGGATTTGGCATGGACAACAATAATCTTGCAAAACTCCTACGAGTACCAGCATTAAGCTAAGCATGGATGGCCATGATAAGAATGTGGACCAGAAGCTATATAAAGTGTGATTAGTAGTCTACTTTATCTCAAAGCATCTAGACCTTATATTATGTTTAGTATTTGTTTATGCACTAGATATCAATCTAATCTTAAAGAGTCTCACTTGCATGCTGTGAAACACATACTTAGGTATATTGTTGGTACTCCTAACTTAGGACTTTGGTATCTTAAGAGTTTTTTCTTTTAAGTTAAATGCATTTTTTATGTTGATTTTGCTAAGTATACCTTAGATAGATAGAGCACTGTAGTCATTTGTCAATAATTCGGTCAATGCTTAGTATCTTAGAGTGGTAAAAAAACAAAACTCATATGTTTTATCTATTACTAAAGTTTAGTATATAACAACTGGCCTTTGTTGTGCTTAAATCCTTTGGATGGAGCAACAACTTCTTGATTAAAAAGTTATTATAAATTAAGTTGCCATTAAATATGATAACACAAGTGCTATAACTTGTCTAAAAATCTCATTCAACATTTTAAAAGCAAACATATAGACATTAGACATCACTTTCTTAAGGATCATGCCAGTAATGACAATATTGTATTGGAATTTGTTAATACTAACCATCAATTGGTAGATAATTTCATTAAACCTCTTTGTTATGAAAGGATGTAATTCATCAAAAGAGAACTTGGTATGATTAATGGAAAAAGCTTAAAATAGCTTCAAACAACTTCATCTCCTTTTCAGTTTATGTTTAATTTTTGTTACATGTGATGATATTGATCACTATTGAAGTTTTTAAATTCAATAACTAAAGATTTTAATTATGTATGTTATTGATTAAACTATCTAAATGTTAGTTAAATTTAAGATCTTTTCATTGAATTTGATTAATAATATTTATTAGCTAATCTTTTAAAAAGGTTGTGACTTTGAACAATCTATTTTAAACTAAGTTTTGATTGAGAAACATGGCCAATAGCCATTGAGAATCTCATAATGACAGTTGTGCTACATGTGAGTTTTTCAATATTATTCTATTGGTCTCCACGATCGTTGCATATCCCAACGACCATTGTTACCATTTTAATGGTCATTACAAATCATTCACCATCATTGGCTGAAGAACATTTGTGAAAGCAAGACAACAGTCATGTCTAATAACCATTGCCTAACTCAAAACAACCATTAAACATTCATAAACCATTAAACATTAGTAATGGTCATATTTTTAAAAAGGAGGAACCTGTTGAACTTTTATATAAACCCTTTAAACTCTAAAGTCATTTTACATTTTGCTATTACTCTACTTTATCCTCATCTCTCTCAATTTCTACTACACAATTTCCTACATTTCCCTTACATCAATCACTTATGGCACCCAAACATGATTCCACCAAAAGATATAAGCAACCTACTAGGAAGAACCCATAACACTCTTACACCAGCTCAAGCTTTGAAATTGAGGAAAATATAACATAAATGTTAGCTTAGCAGAAGAAAAACATAGCAGAGACATCAAACATAAATTCACAGCAGAAGAAGAAACACAAGGTAACTCATGATTCAAAAGGGAAGAGAAAGGCAACTGAAATTGAGCATGCCCTCAAGCCTAGCTCTGAACCTGCAACTGATCCTCTAACCTAACAATTTCATCTCAAGGATGAAAAAGAAAAACTCTTGGCTTAAAAACTACTGAAATGGCAACTTGGTGGTGGAAAGTTTTTGGAATTGAAAGATCTTTGAAGTTATGGTTTAGCATAGTAAGTTGAAGAGTTATTGATAAGCATTGGATGTGAACTATTATGCCATATCAAGGAACTATTATGCCATATCAAGGAACTATTCTGCCATATCAGGGAACCCTCATACCTAGAACTAACCGTGGAATTCCTTAATTCATTAGAAGTTTTAGGAAATGATTGTGATGTTTATGTTGAAGCAAGCATATTCAAATTCAGGCTATTTGGGAAGAAGTACAAGATCAAGCCAAATGATTTGGCTAGATGTCTTAATGCTACCAATTCTAGTCTGACAAAGCCTCCTTCAACTTTCAAAGTAGAAGCCAATCAATTTTGGAAATCCATCATTGACGGGACTATAAATGAAAATAGCAACAACAGTAGGGCATCAAAGATTAAGAGCCAAGCACTAAGGATTGCCTATAGGTTCATTACCTAGAACATTAATGGAAAAGGCCAATCAAATGGCAAATGCACATTGATGGATTTATTTTAATTTTGGTGCATGAAGAATAAGTAAAAGGTGAACACACCTTGGCTATTATTACAAAGAATTAATGGATAAATTGACAAAACTAATGCCTTTATGATGGGTCTCTACATCACAAAGATTACATAGTTTGTGAATGACATTCCTAAAATTGAGGCAAAGCTTAAAGACACTAACCTAGTGCTGGAGAAGTTGTCTGACATTGAACTAATTGGAAAATGCTACTGAGTATAGGTATATTGCATAGACTTGACAGAGGACTAATCAAGAAGGTGCTTGAGGAAAAAGAGGTTCCTCACGAAGAAGAAGTTGATGAAGAAGCTAAAGAAGTTGTTAGGGCAAGGATTGCAATAGTAGGAGGAATTGGAATCAGTGCACCATATATATCTACTCCATCTCTCTTTCCATTATAGTAGAAGGTGCTTGAGCAGCTAGAAGCTCTTACTAATGCTATTAAAAAGGTTGAATCCTCTACCTCTGCTCTCCATCAGAAAGTACACCAACTCTAAAATTAGATGAAGGATATCAACCAAACCTTAGTCAGGATTGTAAAAGGCTTAAACTTATAGCCTAAGTATTTATGAGCAGCTAGAGACACCAAAAAATTCCTGCAAGCAACAAGATCCTCCTCAAGAGCATAAGAAAAAAATATTACCAACAGAGTTTAAGGTGCAAGCATTACCACTATAGCCTAAGGAATATGAACTTTCCATTAAGTCCAAAAAGCCTACTTCAATAAATACCTTCAAAGAATCAGTAGCAGATTCCTTAGAATCTCGAGATTAAACCCATTCCTCTCCTTCTAAAACCACTCCTCCTCATGACTCGTGTATATAATCTTTTGTTACATTAAGCTTTATTTTGCTTTGTTTTCAAAAATAGCCGATGATTTGATAACATATCTTTTACAACGTAAAGTAAACTATTATCTATATTCTTTTGTAATGAATATATGATTTATATATCCTCTTTTATTGGTCTTTTTCTTCTTGTTAGCTTTTTTTTTTTTTTTTTTATAATGATAAAAGGGTAGAAATGCAATGGTGTATATAATCTGAGCATATCTTAAGGGGGAGCAAAATGATTAATCATGTAAGGATGGACAACTAACACTTAGGAGAGAAACTTTATTTTTTACAGTTCTTTGTCATTATCAAAAAAAAAAAAAAGAGAATGTTGAACCTCACGGTTCCAAACCTTGTTTTTTATGATTACAAACATATCAAAGTGCTTTTTTTTTTTTTTTATCTAAGATATTTGTGTTAGATCTTGTAGAAATACCATCTCTCTAAACTATGATGATTAAAGAAGGAATTATAAATGAAAAACTTAAGTGTCAAAGAGTGAAGGTCAAAGCAAACTCAGCTTAACATATTAGCAGGTATTGTCTGTCTCTAATAAGCATTGTGAACCTTGTAACTGGCATTAGAATATCACAACAGGCATTGGAAAAACACTCTAACATGACCAAAGCCTTTTAGACTTCTCAACAGACATTTCCTTCTTCTACAATAAGAATTAGACAACTGCTTAGACATAGTTATGCACATTAAACCTCATAATGAGCATTGTGATTTACCATAGGCATTCGACAAGAGCTTAGAAATAAGCTATGCACTTTAGATCTCGCAATAGCCATTGATTTTGACCTCACAATAGGCATTGAACTTGCATAACAAGTGTTGGAAAAGTCTTGAACTATGGCCTTGCTCTATGAAACTTGAAACAGGCATTGGTCCTTTTCAACGAGCATTGGAAAAGCACTCTAGATTGAGCTGAAGCTTATGGTCCTCCTAACGAGGCACACTAAAAGCTCAACAGGCATTGAAGGTATATCTAACGGGCATTATGAACCCTCTAACAGTCATTGAAGTATTTATAAAGACCTTGTAAAATAAAGTTTCTGAAAATCAACAATTGGCGTTGTTCATCTTCCAACATCTATTAAGATTCAAAAACAACGACCATTGATTTTTATCCAATAGACATTAAAGAAAAAATGAATTTAACCAATGCAAAAGTCAGAGAATGAGTCTTGAATTAAGTTCTATCTACTAGCTATTACTAACAGGCATTTCGATAAAGTCGACGACCGTTAAAGGTGTATTTTTTTTAACAACCACTCGTTTGCCTGAAATTAATAATGGTTGATGCCTTAGCAACATGCGTAGAGTTATCTCGACGGGCGTTACTCTTAGTTGTAATATGAAGTGATAGCTTTCTCTCTAATAACTAGTTCTTTGTTCAAGACTATAAAAAGACACATTCTCATCATAAACAAGTAGAGAACTATTCTATTAAGTGAGTATTCTATTGTGAAAGCTTTTCTCAATAAAAAAGGGTGAACAAAGAGTGATTTAACAATTAAGAGAAATTTATCTTTCAAAGTTTGCATGATTTATCTTCCAAACAGAGTTTAAAGAATAAGTTTTTCAAAAATGCACTTCACATCCTCAACCTTATCAAGCATACCTTGTAAGAAGTATTTTTAGTGTCTTTATTGCTTGAGTGAAAAGACTCTAGTGGAGATACTAGAGGAGAGGACGTAGGCCAACTGTGTTGAACCTCTATAAATCTTATGTCTTGATTCTTCATCTTTTTCACATTTAGTTTCAATTTGAAATACTTGTTATTGTCCTATTCAACCTCCCTTCTAAGGCACTAAGGGACAACATAGAGAAAGTTTGTTGGTATGAATAGTTAAAAGAGATGTTTATTTCATGGTAGTGTCTAAATTTGATGATCTATACTAGGAGCTCAAGGTAAGGTGTTACCAGCATAAACCTCTTCTATTTCTTTCAACAGTCTTCTAATTCAGCTCAAACTAGTAGGATTCACATTCCTTTTGTTGATTTAATCGAATTGTTTGGATCCTTATGATTTATCTTTTTCACATTTAATTTTAATTTGAAATACTTGTTATTGCCCTACTAAAGGGGGGGGGGGGGGGGGGGGGGGGGGGGGGGGGGGGGGGGGGGGGGGGGGGGGGGGGGGGGGGGGGGG